>JAUZST010007130.1:0-39729 GCA_034779995.1 Parotocinclus haroldoi | reverse complement strand
TCTCTCTTTCTCTCTCTCTCTCTCTCTCTCTCTCTCTCTCTCTCTCTCTCTATATATATATATATATATATATATATATTTCATATATAACTGTTCATAAATGTCTAAATCTGTGAGTACTTCTACTTTGCTGAGATAATGATGATTAAACAGCATGATTATTGCACAGGTGTACCATAGGCTGGCCACAATAAAAGGCCACTCTAAACTGTGTCGTTTATTTTTAATGTATTTGGGGGTGTGTGGAGTTCGAGGAGATCAGAAAACTAGTCAGTATGTGGTGTGACTGCTATTTGCCTCACACAGTGCAATTGATTGATCAGTATCAGTTGATCAGGTTGTTGATTGTGGCCTGTGGAATGATGATCCACTCCTCTCCAATGGAACGAAGTTGTTGAATATTGTCAGGAATTAGAACACTCTGTCATATACACCTATCCAGAACATCCCAAACATACTCAGTGGATGACATTCACCCATTGAATGAGTGAGTATGCTGGCAATGCAAGAACTGGGATGTTTTTAGGAATTGTGCACAGATCTTTGCAACATGCCATACACCATCGAATGTGAGCTTTTGCTCACTCAAATCGGTTACGACGAACTGCAGTCAGGTGGAGACCCCAATGAGGATGACGAGATGACAGTTTATGCACAAATTATTTGGTTATGCAAATCAATTGTTGCAGCAGCTGTCCAGCTGCCTTTTCAAATGATTTTGAAGGTGGAGAAACTGGATGTGGAGGTTCTGGGCTGGTGTGGTTGCACGTGGTCTGTGGTTGCGAGGCCGGTTGGATATACTGTTAAATTCTCTGAAACACTTTTGGACATGGCTTATGGTATAGAAATAAACATTTAATTCACAGGCAACAGCTCTCGTGGACACTACTGGAGTCAGCATACCAATTCTTGACTCTCATGTTTGTCTGGTACTGAGAAAACAATAAAAGCTCAAAATGAAACAATTTCCATGTTAGTCTATTATTTTATGGCTCTTTACATAATGTTTTATCCCATAAAACATTTTTATACACAATTTGAATATCTGCCACTACTATGCGCTTCTCACACTTAACATCTGAACACATACATTATATTTACACAAATTATTTCTAATTTTAAGGCAGCACGGTGGCTCAGTGGGTAGCACTGCTGTCTCACAGCAAGAAGAGTCTGCATGTCCTCCCTATGTCTGCATGGGTTAACTCCGGTTTCCTCCGGTTTCCTCCCAAAGGAATGCGTGTTAGGTTAATTAGTGTCTCTAAAAAGTGGCCCTTAGTGTGTGACTGTGTGTAGGGTTGTTCCTGCCCTTGTGCCCAGAGCTGCCGTGTGGATTAGGCGGAAGATAATGAATTAATTAATGAATATTTCTATTTTTACATCCTCTAGCTTAGAGTTATATTTCCCAATACATTGTATTCATTTTGAAACTAAGACAGCTCCTGTGGCTCAGGGGCAACCAATAAACCCATTTAATCTCAAACACATTTATGTATCCTTTATGTGTAATTCTAATTCTCCTAAGGAATTTCAGGGGAAACATCTGTGACCAAGTTGATATGCGAGTGAAACATACAGTAACTGAGAATCACGATTAGGTCTAGCGAGGTATGAAAACAATTCCTATGGGCTTTATCTTCGCTTGCACAGCACACAATTATTTCAGATTGCTTCAAGTATGAATTGTGTAGAAATTGAGTACAAATACATTTAGTATACTAAGAATATCTAGATGCTGTGTGTTCCATTACCCTGTCCCATCATGCATGGTCAGAAATGTCTGTAGCCGAGAATGGACCAAAACAGCTAGAACAAGCACATATATTTTATTTAGCATGCTGGCATATACAATTCCATTTACTATATATTATTGTAATTTACTACAGAGCATAAAACATTAAATATATAGAATATAAAAACAACACAAAACAAAAAGCACTTTCTCTCCCTGTATTTTACAGGCACCCGCTGTTCCCACTGCTGGCTTTGCTGTTTGAGAAGTGTGAGCAGGCCACACAGGGATCAGAGTGCATCACTTCAGCCAGCTTTGATGTCGACATTGAGAACTTTGTGCACCAGCAGGAGCAGGAACGCAAGCCTTTCTTCAGTGAGGACCCTGAACTTGACAACCTGGTCAGTCCTGAAAGCTCACATTCATATGCTCAGGTCAATGATAGATATGGTGCCAGGACTAGATAACGCATGTTCAAATGGACGACTTTCTTACTATAAAGGTGTTATGAGACAAACATTACAGAATGTCTTGTCTAAGCTGTTTTAGTTCTTTCCAACATTGTTCAGATAGTACAAAAAAGTTGGGACAGTATTGAAACTGCATATAAAAACACACACACACACACACACACACAGTGTTCATTACATAGTGTTCACAGTGTTCATAGTTTCATTTGGTAATAAAAAAAAACATTCCTGCATTTCAGGTCTTCAACACATTCCAAACAAAAGCTGGGATGGTAAAGCCTTTACCACTTTGTTATGTTGCCATTCCTTTTCACCACAATTAAAATACATTTTGGCACAGAAGATACCAAGAAATTTATGTTATTTTACTTCTTTTATCCCATTCATCCCGCAAACATGTATTAAGATGTGCAACATTATTGGGCTTGTTGTTGTTGTTGTTGCATTTTTTATTTTAAAATTCTCCACACATTCTGTACTGGGAAAGGGTCAGGACTGGAGACAGGCCAGTCCAGTACCCGTACCCTCTTGTACCATTCCTTTGCCATGCCTTTGTGACGTGCATGTGCAGCATGTGGTTTTTCATTTTCTTGTTGAAAGATGCATGAAGTCACTGGAAAAGGCAACATATGTTGGTCTACTATTTTTAAATACTTTAAATACTTTAAATACTTTAAACAAAAGGGCACTAACACAACCCCACACCATGACAGATCCTGGCATTTGGACATGTTGCTGATAACAGTCTGGATAGTCCTTTTTGTCTTTGGTCTGGAGCATACACCATCTTTTTTTCTCCTAAAAAGACGGAATACTGATTAATCTAAGTACAATACGCATTTCCACTCTATGCTGGTTCATCCTAGATGACTTTTTTTCTGGACATAATTAGCATAAGGCATTTTTTGAACAGTAAAGTTTTAAGTGACATTTGCAAATGTAACTCCATATTGTAGCGCTTGACGAAGTTTACGAAGGTAATTTCTTGCCCATGTGCTTATATTTGCTATAGTTCAACTTCAAATTGTGCCCTTGGCCTTTATGCACTGAAATCCTGATTTATTTAATTGTTTAATTCTATTATTCACTATAGAGGGAGAAATACGCAAATCCCTTCCAATCTTTCTTTGATGTACATAATTTTAAAAACATTTCAATAATTTTCTCACACCTCTGCCCACCTTTTGCTCATTCCTGGATGCTAATTTTTTATTTTAATCACCTTTTAACTTTATATTTTTGAAACCCCATCATTATTTTGTTTTTTAAATTAATTTCTAGCTCTAAATTCCCCAGTTCCAACCTTTTTTGGGATGTGCTGCAGGCCTGAAAACAGATAAAATGACGTTGACTAGACAAGACATTAAATGACGAGAACAAGTATGTCCTATGATTTAACATGATCATGGTCATGATTTAAAATATATATTGTACAGTGAATATTTAAAACACTTACATTAACCTACAATTAACCAAAGTCTGATGTCATTTAGTGATTGAGTGCTGAAGTGAAAGCAATATACTAGAAATAAAATATTAGTGAACTAAGCTCTGAATACTGTACTATACTATGAGTCAATACTAACCTTTTATGACTCATGGTGACTATTTTGCACTTAGAATACAGTACTTTGGATGTGAAAATACAACATAAAATAGTGGAGCTCTTCACTGAGGGCTATTGTGAATCAGGTGTTCAGAGGTGGTGGAGAACAGAGGTACGACTGCACTTCAGTTGTGTACATTTTTAGTTTGACTAAAATAGTTTCAGAGAAGAGGGTTAAACATACAGTCCTTAGAAGTGTCACAGTGATGCACTCACTTCTCTCTATAATTCCATATGATGATGCTGTTTCTTAGTGACCACATACACTGCACATTTGCTAAACAAATATGTTGAAAAACAGATAGCATCTTATCTGTTTTGATGTATAGCACCCCCTGCTGGTAGAGGCAAAATGAAATTATAGGAAAACTTTAATTCAAAGTTATTTATCGTATTCCTTTTTAGCCTTTATTCTCTTACTCTCACTCTCTTTCTCGTCTCTGCCTGCCTGTCAGGTAGCAGTAATTAGAAATTAGGCAAATGAGAAAGTGGGGAAAGGTCAATGTTCATCATTACCAGGGCTCTTGGCTGACTAGTGCAGCTCAGTCAATTAACTCTTCATCTGTGTTCTTTTACGACGGGCTGGTATCGCTGGACCCCATTCCTCACTACGTTTATGCCGGGCGAGGGATGGCACAGTGCCTTGACGAAACGTGGGGTAGTAATTGACAGATTTATCTTCTCCTTGGCAAAACGTTTTTTATCCCATTTGGTTGTCCTTGAATGCTGACTTTGAGAGTGTGTTATCTGAAAGAATGTGGAGTTAGGCGTGCAGGTTTAGTCTTTGTAGTGTATTCAGATGAATATGGGTTGAAAAGGATTTGCAAATCGTCATATTCTGTTTTTATTTATCTTTTACACAACGTCCTAACTTCACTGAATTTGGGGTTGTAGTATATAATGCGCATGCCTTGAAGAACTGCAAGTGTAATGGTACTGCGATAATCATATGCACGGCTCTACTGTTTGTGTGCAAGATGGTGAAGGCGATCCAGGTTTTGCGCATTCATCTGCTGGAGCTGGAGAAGGTGAATGAACTCTGTAAGGACTTCTGCAACCGCTACATCACCTGCCTCAAGACTAAGATGCACAGCGACAATCTGCTACGCAACGACTTGGGTGGTCCGTATTCACCGTCACACACCAGCCTGCAGCAGGTAATGTAAAACTTGAGGAACCTGGGAAACGCAGTATATTCGTTCATTATGTAACCAATTAGTGAGCATCTTGTCTCTATCTGTGTTTCTTCTTTTCTACTGTAGGATCTTCTCCAGAATTCGTCTCCTTCACTCTCCTCTGTGTCCAGCTCTGTTAACTCTTCAGGCATTGGCGATGGCTCTTTGCCTCAGAACAATGTCACCATGACCTCCATTAACTCACAAATGGTGCCAGGTAGGAGACCAGCTTTAGAGATTACTAAACAAACAAATAAGCAGCCTTAGTGAATGCAGCCTGGCAACCGACATGCAGGCCTCAAATCTGTTTATGACTTCACAGCTCTAACATTAAAGAGAGATCATGATCAAGTTATGCGCCATTTAACGAACATCAACAGCTGTTCAATATAACGACCATGGTCATTAATGATTATTAAAAAATACAAAAGAAACAAAAATCAGTCGTTTAAATCTGTGGCCATGAACAGCTTTTCATTTCAACAGCCAAACAGTGCTGTGAATCCACAAGCAGAGGCAGAGCATGGGTTTATGAGCAGAAGTTTGTGTGTGTTTGTGTAAGTAAGTACACAAGCATGCCAGTTAGTGTGTAACTACATTACTGTTCTGTGTTTGCCTATTTGCCACTATATGGCAAAAGTGTTGGGACACCAGCATATTCCCCCCTATATCTAAACTTTTTCGGGACATTTCACACTCCTAAACTGAGGCACATATGTAAAAAGAGCAATGCTTCATATGACCTGCTCATCCAGAGGTAAACAATTAAAATGGAACCACAGTATCAGCACTTCTTTAATGGTTATGCTTATGTGCAGTCAAGGTCAGTTTAATTTTTCAAACTTGGCTTTTAAGCTTTTTTCCTGTTCACACTATAGCCATGTCCTTTTGTGACTGCATTTGACCATTTCTTTCGAAAATCTCTTTCCAACTTTGTTTGTACTGATACATAACCTCCAAATTTAAGAGGTCTTTTACTTGACTACCCTACCACTGAAATCCTGTCACTGCTGTCATTTATTTTCCCTTCTATTTATAGTGAATGTTGAGTTGGAATGACGTAAAAGTTGAATGAATTCCGATATTTCTGTTTTAACTGAGTCACATTGCGGTTTCGGATATGTGACATAATCCCCAACTTATCTTCCGCTTGATCCACACGGGGTTGTGGGCCTACTCTGGGACTAGTTCAGGAATGACCTTAGACGGGGCGCCAATCCATCGTTGGGCGCATCAGATATGTATCAGATTTCAGTAGCACATGTGAATGTGTCCCAGATCGTAAAAGAAAATGTCATAGTCAATGTGTTTTGCTTTTCACACTGCCCCAAAGATAAAGATATGGGCCACTTAGACCTCCCTGAACATGGTCTTACTTTTGCATTACTTGGCAACTGATGATTTGCAGAGTGTTGTCTTGACTTTCAGTATAAGATTGATTTTTTAGCATCATCAGTCAATACCAAAACTCTAATTCGTATATCTTATATCTGATATCCATCCTGTTCAGTTCAGTGGCTTTAAGCATCAGTTCTGGTTCTAACAAATAGTGAGTTCTGTTTTTCAATCTGGTGCACTGTGTGTGTCCATGTGTGTGAACCTTTCCCACAGGTGGGACCCTGTATCAGCCAGTTGCCATGGTGAACTCTCAAGGGCAGGTTTTAACGCAGAATCTGCCACAGGGGACCATCCAGATCCAGAACACACAGGTAAGGGAAACACCATGCGCACAAACACAAGGCCCAAGCTTTAGAAATGGGACCAATTCAACACTCTGATCTCAGAATCCTTAGACATTTATGGAATTCTCATCTTGAATTTAAGAATTTAAGATTGTGACTGGGCATTTGGAATTACTTCATATGAGTGTTGGTACTGTAAGCAAGTGAAATAATTCTAGTCGTATCTTGGGTGATACTCAGAGCCCATGGTCCAAACTACACATATCCTGGAACTAAAACTCAAGCCAGAACTACATACTAGGCAAGCTCTCAGTATAATGGCCCTGCATGCAGTCTCCAGTTAATTCAGCCTGCTTCCTGAAGAACATACTCACAACTGTGTATGTGTGTGTGTGTGTGTGTGTGTGTGTGTGTCACCATGTATTTATTTTCTTTATAGAGACAACATGTATATGATTTATCTTGTGGAGACATTTTGCTAGTTGAAACAACTGTTTTTGATATGTTATTTATTTTAACTTTACTATTATTGTGATTGTTTTTTATATTACAAAAGCTGCAACTTTTATTTGAAATTAATATTAACATATACGATTTCCCTGCAAAATTGTCCTTTAGGTTACTGACAGTAACATTAAGCTACAGTAATCAAGTGGGAAGTTCTCATAAACGGTTTAGGTTAGATAGGTTTATCAAGACTCTGTATGTGTGTGTGTGTGTGTGTGTGTGTGTGTGTGTGTGAGTGTGTGTGTAGGAGATGTGGGGGAGGGAGAGAAGTCACATGACGCCCAGCTGCAAATATAATGTGGAGATTTTCATAGCTTGATTATAATTTATTTATTTCATAAATCAGCAGGGAGATTTATCTTTTTATACCTTTCACTTAAAATGAATAATTTCTCGCCTTTAAAGTGATAATGTTTTTTTAAACATATTTTTTATTTACTTGTTTATCAACACGTGGCGCCTTGCTAGATTATGCATTTGAAATGTTAATATTTTAGAGTCTGAAATGACCGTGGATGTTATCTGGGGCAAAAATTGCATAATGATATTTAACTAATTTAAATACTTTGACCTGTATAGTTAAACTGATACAAACCAGATCCTTTCTTAATAAACATCTACACATAAAAACACTTCCTGCTTGTTCTGGGCTGTGTTTACAGACTGCCAGACTGCTACAGTGGCACTGAAATAAGTTTGATTAAAAAGAGCTTGCTTTGCTATGGCACTCTTTGTGATGAAAGACCTCCATAAATGCACGCTCCCTCCACGCCTATAATTTTAGGTATCATTACTCCAATTTGGTTGCTATGGTGACTGAGGGCATTTTTGCCCCTGCCAAAGGAAAGGCAAGTGGCGACTCTTTGTTTCCGTAGCAACAACTATCCCTCCCTCCTGCCCTCTCCCTCTGTCTCTGTGTATCTTTTTTCCTCATCTCTTAAATTCTCAGTTTACCTCTCGTTACCTTTTCTGTCACTTTTCCCACTTTGCTCAATATCAGCTAATAGCATCTGTTTCTCTTTCCCTTCTCTTATCTATTCAGTTGCCTCTTTTTGCTCCTCTACTTTTATTCTCTTATCAGGGTTCAGAATTGTTGGCTGGTTCATACAATACTTTTTTAACTGCTGTTGGCTTCAGTGAAAATAGCTATCTTTTTAATTTACATATTGTAAATATTCCTGTTGCCTTGTTTCCAGATTGAATTTGCTTACATGAACTAACATTCTTGACCTTAAAATACATTTACATTTAGTCATTTAGCAGATGCCCAGATTTACAACTGATACAATTTACAATCACAAACAACTGTGGATTAAGAACCTTTCTTAAAGACCCAGCAGAGGCACTTGTGGGAAAAGTGGGATTTGAACCCTGTACCTTCACACACCAGTACCTGTACACAGTCCAGTAGATTAAGTGCTCCCTACAGTCCAAACAATTGTGAGTTAAGGGTCTTACTCAAAGATCCAACAGTGATATTTTGTCAGAGGTGGGGATTTGAACAGTGGACCTTCTGGGCCCTAACCCAGTACCAGTACCCTAACCACTGAGCCACCACAGACCCAGCTGTGGAGATATAAGATACCAACCAAGCGTTTATTTACTTGATTTTGACTCGACTGTTAACAAATTATTTATTTATTTAAATTATTATTTACATGTTAATGTTCTGACAATTTGGCTTGACCCGCACTTGAAGTCTAAATCAAATTGTTGACATCAATGAACAAATATTTTTCTAGTACCCTGTCTCTCACTTTCAATCCCAACCTCACAGTCTGATTGTCTCGTGTGTAATGTGTAAAGGTAAACCTGGACCTTTCTTCGCTCCTGGACAGTGACGACAAGAAGTCTAAGAACAAGAGGGGTGTCCTTCCCAAACATGCCACTAACATCATGCGCTCCTGGCTCTTCCAGCACCTCATGGTAAGAACTCACCTTTTTTTGGCGGTATAAGAATGTTTCACATTAGAGTAGCTACAGGCATAAACAAAAACTTTATCTTAATCATAAGGTTTCCTGAAAAAATAATTGTTGTGTCCTGTACTGCACAAAATCCTTAGGCCACCATTACATTAGATATACCATTATTTTAGCAATGGTATAATGACCATAACTATTAATTTCTTTCTCGTTGTCTTTGTTAGTATACAACTAGAATACATAGGGGATATGTATTCAGTATTAAAAACTACATTAACAAAAAACAGTCAGAAGAAACAGCATCTATAGGCTACAGTGGCGAATATTTAGCGTAACCTCACCTTACATGTGAGTGAGGATACTTGAGTAATCACAAAACGGGAAACATCTGGGTTTCATGACTGGTTTTCATGCAATAACTGGATTTCTACTTTGCAACCAGCCAACATTGTCACAGAAATGTGTGACCTACACTTTAAACTTTAATGTTAAATAATCAAATTATTTATTTTCTCAAGTATATACTGTGTTCCAGAGTATCCAGAAAGTGGTCTATAGCCATTTCACTGCATTTAATTCTGTGGCATGTTTAATTCCGGGTTGTTAAGGTTTGTAAGCGTATGCAAACTGAGAAAAACAATTGAAATCTGATAACCGGTATACATGCTAAGAAATCTTACTGCTTGAATAATCAGAAATCCGACTATAAAATTTACACTACATGTAATTTCACCAGTTGTCCCCATATTTTACGACTGTGTGTTACTTATTTCAGAATGTATGTTATTCTCATAGTTTCTGAACACAGGGTTATTTTTGTTTGTCAGACTCTTCTCAGTTCCACACAATCTCTGTACCTGCAGTCAGTAATTGCACACAGTCTGTTTCTGGCAGTGGTGGCTTACTGGTTAAACTTTAAGACCAAAATGTTGAGGGGTCATGTCCCAGCACTGTCAACCGGCCACCTCTGTGCCCTTGACCAAGGCCCATATCTCCCAGTTGTTTGGATTATGACCTTATGAAATTGTGTTCGCTGTAAGTTATTCTGATTTAGGGCAACTCTTAAATTCTGTAAATGTAAATCAACAAAATGCAGTGTATAGCTGATGTGTCTAACATAATGGCTTGTACAATTATTTCTGTTTTTTTAGCACCCTTACCCAACAGAAGATGAAAAACGGCAGATTTCAGCACAAACAAACCTTACATTATTACAGGTGAACAACTGGTAAGCGAACAGAAGCTCATTTTTTTTTCAACGAACCCTGTTCAGACTGGATTGTGTTTTTAGGACTACAGCTTTAATATTTAGTCTTACAAATGTATTCTGTGATATAAAGCCCATAACATGCATTCCTAGTCTTAGTGCTGGCAGGGATTGCACATTTCTCTTTAGTGATATAATGTAATGAAGCTCATTATGTTTCACTTAGGATGCTTTAGCTTACTTCTAAGATGTGATGTTATTAAATGCATTATTAGCTTGTCTGTGGAGCGCATTATCGGATCATTTACACTCTAATTCATTTATTTGAGTCCAACATTAGCAGTTTAACCCTTTCATTCCTGCTGATGCCAAATGGAGCCAGGCTACAGAAGTCTGTTTTACATAATTTCAATATATTTACATCAAATAAACAAATAAAAGCTTAAATGACCTTGTTTAGTAGTGAGGTATTCACTAGATGTCTCCACTGATTAATTCACTCAGCGTTTGCTCATTACTCAAAAATACTCACAGAATTTAGGGGATATTTTCATTATTTCAGTACTGTCATTATTATATTTTTCATTTTAAAATACCCCCTCATTTTTGTGAACAGTGCAGGACTGAAATGTTAAGGCATTGGCGGTGATACCAGACTGAGACTCGTTCGTTTATTTAGTGAAATTTAATGTGAACGTGATATACATTACTGTTATTATCTGTAGTACAAAAGAATCACTTTATATTCTTTCTCCTGCTCTACTGCCATAGTGATTATATACACCAAACACACAACTCTCAACATAAAAATACAACCCAAAGTGACTGCCTGTAACATTAGACAGTGTACAACAAGATGAAATTAAAATTATGGGACAAGCACTACTTTTTTTCAATCTAGTTTTGTAGAAATAGAATATCCGTATGGTCTAGGAGGGTTATAAACACCAACCTGACCAAGAAGCACCTGTGAATGCTTTGTAAATTGAATCCCGCCTGAATTTCATGTAGAGTTAACTATTGGCTTGTATAAAAATACATGGCCCCATGGCTCCATCTAGTGTTCAAAAATATGATGTCAGTGAAATAACCAAGAAGTACTATTTTCCTCTCGTTGTCTGTTTTGAAAGGTTCATTAATGCACGCAGGCGTATTCTGCAGCCCATGCTGGATGCCAGTAACCCTGATCCTGCCCCTAAAGCGAAGAAAATGAAGTCACAGCACAGGCCTACACAGCGCTTCTGGCCTGATTCAATTGTGGCTGGGGTGCTGCATAGCCATGGGCCCAACAATTCAGATGGTTAGTCTTTAAAACACTGCAACACTTAACAGCGGTAAAACCTAAAGCCAGATTTTTGTCCGAAAATATTGTGGTCACAGTAAACTAATCAGGCAAACATGAGTTTATTTAGTAGATTAAGTTTAGAAGTTACATGGTATATAAAATAATTTGTTATAACTGCTCACCCATTGGGAACAGCTTGAGCTATAGCATGAATAAGATTAGACAGTTCAGAGATGTATTAGCATTTATATGCACTATATGGACAAGATACACTCACTGGTCTACACTCATTATGCATTTTATCAGTTCCACTTACTATACAGAAACACTTTGTAGTTCTACAATTACAGACTGTAGTCCAACTGTTTACCTACATACTTTGTTAGCCCCCTTTACTTCTTTCTCTAATGGTCAGGACCCATACAGGACTAGAACAGACCAGGTACTATTTGGGCGGTGGCTCATTCTCAAAACTGCAGTGATACTGATGCGGTGGTTTTATGTTACTGTGTGTTATGCCGGTACGAGTGGATCGGACACAGCAGTGCTGCTGGAGGTTTTAAAAACTTTAGTGCCACAGCTGGACGTGAAATAGTCCATCATATAAAACTGTCCAGCCAGCAGAGTCCTGTAGGCAGAATCCTGTGATGATCTGATGATGGATTAGAGGATGACTAACACAGACTGTGCAGCAACAGATGAGCTACTGTCTCTGACTTTAAATCTATAAGGTGGAGCAAGAAGGTAGATATGTCTAATAGAATGCACTGAGTGAACACAGTGTATAAAAAACTTCCAAGAGTTCAAGGTTTGAGAATAGCTTAAGCAAATCAAGGTTGTTACGAGTGCTCAATGGGATAGATATGTTTCTCCCCAATTTCAACTGAAATCAGCAGTATTGTGTAGTGGATGAATAAGTTGGATGTGTCAATATTAACCAAATTATCTTTCTACTCAATAATACTGCATAAATACGTCTCAGGTCATAAATCCTTCCTTGTGGGGGGGCGGAGGGTGGTATTACTGATTGCAGGGAACAGTTTCGGACACAGCTCTAGTAAAATTTCCACTTTCCACAAATGATTTTTTGAAATGCTTCGAACATTTTTGCTGGATTATTGTTTGTGGTATCTTTACACTTACTTCTGCATTTCCAATATGTGAGTCACTAATATGTGTTAGCCTTTGTGTCCGTGCATCATACCAAAAGTTGGTACAATGCACTGGCACCTACTGATGTGACTTATTTAACATACTGATCTTGCAGAGTGACAGCATTTTGGAGTTTTTCACATATAAACTAGCTACTTGTTATTTTCTTATTAAACAGAAGTCAGTCACGTATTAGCGACTCACGTGTAGGGAATGCAGAAGCGTAAGTATACAGATCCTTTCTGTATGGAGTCTGCATGTCCTCCCCGTGTCTGCTTGGGTTTACTCCGGATACTACGGTTTCCCCCCACAGTCCAAAAGACATGCGTGTTAGGTTAATTGGTGTCTTTAAATTGTCATTGGCTTGTGTATGCAAACACCCCAGCCATGTAACTGGAAACAGCTGCACGTTGGTCCCAAGCCCGGATGAGTGGGGAGAAGAGGAGAAAGCAATGGCAAACTACTCCTATCCTATCCTATCCTGCTGAAATACTTCATGGATCACATCGATGAAAGACAGTACAGTACATTTGGCCGCGACTGTACGGTTAATCCAATCCACCAAGTGTACAGATACCATAAACAATAATCCAGACAAAATGTTTGAAGCGTTAAAAAAAAAAAACACTTTTGTACTCTTGTGGTCTGTAAAAAAATGTTTTGCCTGAACAAAAAGAAAATAAGGATAAGTCAAAATAAATATAAAAGAAAGAAAAGAAATTTTTTTTATTGCAAACATCAGTAAAACCTGTCTAACCCAACCTGGGGGTGTGTCGAAATTAATTGGATTCTGACTTCGGAAAAATCTGAATTCAAGTCAAAGTACCACTCTATATGGGATTTATTATGCATCATTGTGTGTGTATCATGGATGAAACAAAGTAAATCACAACAGAGGGGTGTGAGTTTAAATGTAAAGCAGGACATTGAGAGGAACAGTAACCTGTAAAGGTACAATGTTTATGTGTGTTAGGCTCCCTGGGCATTGACAGTCTGCAGCCACTTTCCTCTGATTCAGCCACTCTAGCCATGCAGCAGGCCATGCTGGCAGGAGCTGATGATTCCATGGATGGCACTGAGGATGAAGAGGAAGAGGACGAGGAAGGAATGGAGGAAGAGGAGGAGGATGAAGAGGAAGAAACTGAGGATGGAAGAGATCTTTCTGGCAGAAGAGACCTGCACCTTGAAGCCCTGGAATAGAGATTAATATTGAAGTGATGTCACTGACCTGACACTCATCTCATCTCCATAACAACTTATTCAAACCATGCATTCTATTGGACACTTGGAAAAGGCAGGATCTGGATAAGAAAAAAAATAATTGTAAATTATAATAATTACTGAATTGAACCATGTAATTTTACAGACCTAGATGAATGAACCCATATTAACCATGCACACTTTAAATGCATAGAAAGGCTTCAGCTTTAGTAACAAAGTACTCATCATCATGTCTGTTCTGATGAGTTGATGCATTCATCCCTTATTTTATCCCACGTCTCTTTTTTAAAGGTGAAACACACTGCATGATATTCTTTTGTACACATTAACAGGAGAAGCTATAACGTCTTTCAGTTGACTTTCTGGGCATGTGTGATATAGCATTTTTCAACGCCGAGGTTGAAAATAATACAAAGCGCAAACGATCTGATAGCACAAAGCACACTCCTTAGAGTCTGAAGCATTAGAATAGTTGCTTGATATTTATGTTTTGGGTTTTCAACAATGTTGCACTTCTAATGATGCAATTCTGAACGGCACTGAAGGCCACTTACCTGAAACTTTCAGCCTGCTCATGACAAAACCGTGCAGTGACAGCCAGCATGGCACAGTAATCATTTTATTGAAAAGACACAACTTCCAACCCTAAGACTTTCTGATGTTTACTGAAGGAATCCTGCAGGAATGAAGACAGTTGTACAGAATATTCCAGCTGCTGGAAACTTTTTTCTTTTATTTTCATTCTATTTTGTTTTCGCTTGATTTTACGGTGAAGGACAGAAACTGTGAAGATATTCCTGAGCTTTTATAGTTAAATCGGTCTCCAACCTAAAGCAGTTATTTCTGCTGTGATGTCTGGAGCTAAGCAAATCTGTTCTTAAATGTTATTGGAGTTGGTCTTGTGAAGTATGTGTTTCTCATTATCCTTTTAATTGTTGTTTTTAAATGGTTCTTCCAGAGCAAGTGACACTAGGGGAGATTTTTATTTTGTTTGTACACATTGTTGTCATAATCTATTGTGTTTCAATAGACCATTTTTGATAATTAAAAGAGATGATTTTAGTGGATGCAGCGCTACTTTCTTATTGTACATATTACTGTTCAGTGTTGTGGTATAGATCTTAATTTACATAAGTCCTTATACTTCACTCCACTATACGATAGCCATTTGTCACAACGTTTTACTACACTCATGACTTTACTAAAAATCATCTCCTTTTGCACACTATGTTCAATTTGGTATCAACATTTTAATGTTTCAAATTAGTGTTATATTAGTAAATAACAAAAAAATCTATATCCTGGCAGCAAGACAGCATATGCAACAGGTCACATAAAGCCACACCACAGACCTGACAATTATCTATTTGATATACAGGATTTAACATGAGGCGGCCAATAGATTTCCAAAGAGGCCAGTTAATGGGTGTGGAAAATTATTTAATTAAAAAATTAAGTATATGAACCACGCTCAGCAAATTAAAGAAGTCCATTATGTTCTGTAATGCAAATAGCATTTTTCTTTTTTAAAGAATATTTCAACAAACTATTCAGCAGTTGTATGTTAGAAGTTGCAGCTGCACATTCATAATGTGAATTTCCCCTTACACCACCAATGGTTCCCTATTGGACTGAGATCTGGTGACTGTAGGGGTTAGTGTTGTAGTTAAGACCTCTACAGCCAAGTCCAAGATTTTTAGTAGGCAAGTTCCTATGTAGCAAATCACTATAATTTATATCAGTATAAAAAACATTTAAAACTCATGAAATACCATGTGATGTTTTCACATTTCATTTTTTTATACCAAACATAATGTAAAATTGTTATCATTATTATTATTATTGAAATTATAGGTATAGTATACTTACACTGAATATGTTCATAATCGAAGAAAAAAGACCTGTCAGAGACCTGTGCTGATTTGAGCTATGTTAAAATAATAAGACTGTAACATTAAGTATTAGATGTAATATTAAATGTAATGTAATAATTAAATATAATGGAAAAAATTATATCAGGGGCTATAATAAAAAGAATTGGAGAAGTTAAGTGAACATAGCAATAACAAACATTCTCTTTATATTTATTATTAAGTATAAAAACTTAATAATAATTCTAGATTTTAAAGTATAATTACATATTGTTACAATACTTTTAAGTAAAGCGAGCAAGTGAAAATACACACTTGGAAATCAAGTCAGATGATTTCCAATAAAACGGGTTAATTGACTGGGTACTAAATGAGAAGCACTGTGTAACTTGTTTATCCCTTATAGCCAGTCTGAGTGCAGGTTTTATGTAGGCATGTAGAAAAAAAACTGATTCGTTCTATTTAAATGCATTATTGATATTCAATAACAATAGGAAAAGAAGTTCAGTTTTAACGATTACCATTACCTCAGACAGGTGGGTTGGACTCGGCTGGTCTCAACAACAATTTCCGAGTTCTGCTTACGCAGAGACCAAGAAGAGACTGATTCCAAATGAGCTTGAGACCGAGACCGGATTTGAGTACTACAGAACTAGTGGAGGACATTTATGTGCATTGACATTTGAACTCATTGTCATGTTCAAGAAACTAGTTTGAGATTATTTGAGCTTTATGACATGGTATATAAAAGATTCACTGTGGTTATGAAAGGGATAAACATTTTCAGCAACAATACTGGCTGGGGTGTTTAAAAAATGCGGTAGTATTAGGGGCCCCAAAGTGTGCAAAAAAACCCTCACATCATTACACCGTCGATACAATGCAGGATGGGTCCATGCTTTCATGTTGTTTTATGCCAAATTCTGACCCTACCATCCATACATTAAAGAAGAAATTGAGACTCATTACACAACGCAACATTTTTCTTCTATTCTATTCTATTTATTCTATTTTCTTCTATTGACCAATTTTGGTTAGGCACTACAAATTTGTACCCTCAGTTGCCTGCTCTTAGCTGACTGGAGTGCCATCCGGACAATCCTTTTTGACCCTGCAGCCAGGTAGAGTATCTCATGCAGATAGAATTGGATACTTCTTTGAGAGGGAAGGCCAATCAGCAATCATGTACTGAAACAGCAATCTTTACTCAACCTTTCACTGACCTGTGTCTTATCCAGGGCATGCTTATAAGTACATCTCATATTAAACCATAAAAATAACAAATGATCTTTTCACAAGGGGTGACTGTTGGATTGAAACATTTGAAGAAAGGTAAATGTTGTATAGAGCCTAAACTAACAATATCCAAGCAAGGCAGCAAGCTTTTAAAGAAACAACAGAACAGGCGCTGTAAAGCAATTGTGTTTTGTACACTTTCTAAAAAGAGCTGAACTTCCCAAAGCTCTAAGCATGTCACTGAAATAGCTGTATTATGGCATGTCTCCAGATCTCTAGTGCTCTCACAGTAGAGAAGTGGTAGATCTGCTCTAGGCAGTACAGCATAAATAGCGAGGTCAATGACAGAGGCTTGAAAAGCCACAGAGCTGGGCGGGTTTGAAGTGGATGAGTGCCACCAGTCTGATGAGCAGGTTAGGGATCTGCTGTCCTGCTGCCTCCACCCAGCACTAGACTTTTTTTCTTTCTTTTCCTCTCCCAGTCACTCTCTAATTGCTCTCCAACTTGGTCTCTCCCTGCTGCTCCATTAGACTCCAGAGAGTTCTGTAACCCCTTTAATTATAACCCTGTCCCGGTTCAGCCTCCTGTTTAGTTTGTTCCTCCTCCACTATTTAAAATCGTCGCCAGCTTTCTTGTCCTCCCCAGCCTCAGGACCAGGACACCACTGGAGACAGTCAGGCTGCTATACTTAACACACACTACGGCTGGAGCACTGAAGGTAGGCTATTTTATTCCACCGCAATTAATAAATCTTCTTAAGCAAATTGGCAATCAGAGTTTTTTTTACATTAACTAGGATTAGGTGGAATTAATTTAAACGTGAAAAGAAATGTATTATTTCTAGAAAATGACAGTGACTCAGTTATTGTAGCAGATAAAACAGGAGTTGAATTGTACTATATATAAACATTTATCTACTTCTGCATACATATTATGCAAGACAGAAGTTTGTGGACACACAAAAAGTGCATAAGTATGGAGGCTGCCCACCACAACAGTTCTTCTTAGAGGGCTTTCCACTAGATATTGGACTTGAGGTCTGACTATGAGGCCAGCTTCTCATTTTTGGCATTCCAGTGCATTTTTGGGATGTCTGATAGAGCTGAGGTCAAGGTCCTGTTCACACCAGGCAAGTTCTCAGTCAAACCTGGCATACCAGTTCTTTTTAGCAGCAAGGCAGAACATTGATGCACTGACTTGTTGTAAGTGGAAACCTAGAAATGTGTCATATTGAGAGTCACTTGTGTATTCAATACAACCCACTCTACTGTTTGTCTATGGAGAATAACAATGTATGCTATATATTATGAATGTCATACAAATAAGTGTTATTGAAATAGCATAGCTCAGTTAGAAGTGCTGTCCACAAACTTTTGTCTGTGTACTGTATACTCTCATCACTAAGCCGTCGTCTTAACAGCTGTAGACATGTCCATTGCCAACGCGGCAGCACAGGCCGTGCTGTCAGATGCCTTGTTACGGGAAACAAAAGGAGACAACCGCCTTCGTCACCTAGAACTGGAGCTGCCCTTAGATAAAGTCATCAAGTTTGTGTCGGTGGGGCTTCCTTTATTGCTGGTGTCTTTGGCCTTTGCTCGAGAGATCTCAATTGGTAAGTGTCTCTGTTATTTATCTGAGCCATGTGTTCTGTTTGTATTTAATTAAAGAAGTGAGCTTGAATGCAAGGCATACATAAACTGAGTTAATATGTCATAATTAGCTCACTGACTAGTATGGTTATTTCCCTTGCCTAGAAATGCAACATGCCAACAAACGTTGTTACATTAAAATGAAGCTAATTTTCAAAACAACTTTTCCACACACTAGTGACGGAACATTATGTGCTCTGTGAAGCAGCACATTTAATCACTTTTGCCAGGTGCCAATATATCACTGAAATGCTGACATGCGAGTGGGATTTGCAAATGAACACTGCTACAACACAAGTACTCTCTCGACATCCCTTTGCTTAAGGAAACTGTCGGGAGACAGCTGACGTTGCAATCAGTTCCTCTGGAGCTGGTCTGCAATCAGCTCACACAGATGTTAATTGGCATGAGGATGATTAAGAGATACGTGGGAAGATGACAAGGGTCTATAATTACAGTCAGCCTGCTCTTTCCCAGTTCTCCATTTCAGTCAAACTAAAATCTATGCTAATTAAAGAAGAGGACAAGCAACACAAGTCTAGCATGGTACAAGTCAGATAGAGCTTGGAACATGGTCAGCAAGTTTTAAAATCATAGCTTTGTGATACTGGAAATATTCCTTTGTAACATAATTATTAAACTTTTTAGGAAAATAATTCATTACACACTATTTGTCTGTGACAAAAACAGCAAAACTTTGGGAGAAACATTAGCTTCGTTTTGTATAGTTAGACAATTTTTGTACTTACTGAATGTTCTTCGTGTTATTTGCAATCCATAATAAGCATGGCTTTAGGAAATGTCTTGCTCTGTAAGTAAATTACAGGTTGATTTTAAGGTTTGGATGGAGACGCCAGTGTTTAATGCTCTATAAAAAGCTTGCATTTTCGTCAGATGTAAGGACCCACCCTCATGGCCCGATAGTCCACCACAGAAAAAGCGCTAGCATGGGTGTTCCTCAGCTGCTGAGGTTTCCAGGTTGCTTTATATTTAAGTAGCCCACACCACCCAACACTGACAACAAACCTGCTCTCATTTTAGATAATGAAAGAAGGAAGATGCCTGTAGTGAAATGTGTTGGTGTGTGACTGACAACTGACTTTTAGTTGCATTAAACTATGACTTTTAATGATTTTTTGTGACTTTAGTGACTGTTTGTGTCACACTGTGAAGAGTTTAAGGGGAAAAAAACTGATTTAATGCATTTTCTATTTGTATATATGGCCTCAATTACGCTCCCCCCCCACCCCCACCCCCACACACACACAGACACACACTGTGACATTTTGGATTAAAAGCTAAGATCAGAGCCACAACATAATTGGTATGGTAGGTTTCTGTGTAACCTAATGAAGATTTTTTGTCCCCACAATGATACAGTATCTCACAATTGTGAGTACACCCCACACATTTTAATAACTACTTTATTATATATTTTCATGGGACAACACTGAATATATGACACTTTAATAAAATGTAAAGTAGTCCAGCCACAGTTTGTATAACAGGGTAAATTTGCTGTGCCCTCAAAATAACTCAGGCATTAATGACTAAAATGCTGGAAAAAAGTGAGTACACCCTTAAGTGAAAATGGCCAAATTGTTAATATTTTTTGTGGTCATCATTATTTTCCAGCACTACCTTAACTCACTTGGGCATAGAGTTCACTAGAGCTTCACATGCTACCACTGGAATCCTCTTCCACTTCTTCATGATAACATCACACAGCGGTTGGATGTCAGAGACATTGCGCCCATCTACCTTCCATTTGATAATGCCCCGCAGATAGGGTTTAGGTCTGGAGACATGCTTGACCTGTACCCTTAGTTACTTTAGTTACAGTTACTCATTGGTCATCTTGGAGGTGCGTTTGGGGTCATGTTGGAATACTGCCCTGTGGCCCTGTTTCTGAAGGGAGGGCCTCATGCTGCATCCATGGTTCCCTCAACGAACTCCCCGCAGCCGGCAGCACTCAAGCAGCCCCAAACCCTGACATGCCCACCACCATGCTTAACTGTAGGCACACACTTGTCTTTATACTCCTTACAAGGTTGACGGGACATACACTTGACCCCATCTTAACCAAATAAGTTTATCTTGGTCTCATCAGATCACAGGCAGTGGTTCCAGTAATCCATGTCCTTGGTCTGCTTGTCTTAAGCAAACAGATTTCAGGCTTACTTGTGCATCATCTTTATAATAGGCTTCTTTTTGGGGTGACATGCAGAATTTGATACAATGTGAGCATATGGTCTGTGCACTGTCAGGCTGACCCCCTCACCCCTGCAGCAATTCTAGCAGCACTCCTATGACTATTTTTAAAAGCCAACCTTTGGTTCTGACTGAGCATGTGCAACTTCTTTGGTCGACCATGGCAAAGCCTGTGCTGAGTGGAACCTGTCCCGTTAAACCACTGTATGGTCTTGGCCACCGGGCTGCAACTCACTTTCAGTGTATTGTCAGTCTTCTTATAGCCCAGGCCATGTTTATGCATAGCATCAATTCTTCACTTCTGCTAAGTTTCTGGAATTGGTGTGAACTGAGACAGGGTTGTGTAGTGAAGGTACTACCTGTGGCTGGATGGTGGAAAATGAACCTGTCGGAGCCGCTTGCGCTTCTCGACTGATAAAACAATCGTCTTTACTGGTGGTCTGTCTGGGCTATCCAGAGTCTTCATGGATTATGGGCCAGCCTATCCTAAAATTCACTGAATGCAGGCGGAGGTACATCGAGGACATGGCTCCATGGCATGGTTTTGTAACTACACCTTATTGCATGCCAGGGTTCAAACCCAGGTTACCGTGAAGAGCAACTTCATCTTATCTCCAAACCACAGGAGCTGTACCTAAAATAAACTTACACTACCATTTTGATGAGGTCCACATTCATAGTGTAAATATTGCTGTAAAGCCATTTGTTAGAATAAATCTCAGTTACATGAGAGATGCTTAAAAATCTAGCCCGAGCCTAGGCTTGTACCTTTCTGTATTTTACTGCTTTTAGGTCAACAGATTAGCTGCTTTCCTCCCAGCAACTTCACAGCAAAGCAGTCTGCGTATGTGGATACTTTCTGTTGGGACACTCTAATCCACCATGAGATTGACTCAAATGGGAACTTTGAAGAGCGCTCTCTGTGGGTGCACAAGGTATGAAGCTAATTAAAATGCTACAGACATTCATCACATGACACAGTACTGTTATCCAAATTCCCTGATTATGTACAGTATGTTGTATTATACATAACTAACTTGCTTTACAATCCACTCTTTTGCTAACAGTAGAATGTAGATTGTACATAATTGTAGATTATGCTCCGAATGGCTTTTACCTCTATATTTACGTTACATTTAGTCATGTAGCAGATATAAATCCTAGCCCTTCTGTTCCATAGGTCAATAAATCCTTCAAGCCATCTCTACATATCTAAACAATCTATATCTACACCCTTCATTTGCCTCCTATTAATGACTAAACAGGCCCATTGCCACTGTAACAATGACCCCTGCCCAGCCCAGTAACAGACTGACACCAGGTGCAAGAGCACCTTTCATATTCTTATACTTTCCAAATGTTCACTAACTGAACAATCTTCCAGAATCAGTAAAATTGACAAAACTGCGACCGTGACTGCGTATTTGTATTGCTTGGTAGAGGAGAAGAGGAGGCAAACGCGGTACGCAGTGCAGGCAGGAGTTTATTTACAAAAGCAGGCAATAACGAGGCAAAAAAGGTCCCAGGCATGGCACATTTAAAAACAAGGTCCAGGAACAAAAATGGAGCGAGGACGGGACATAAAGAACAAAGGCAAAACATGGAAAGAAACCGAAATGAACGATAATACAAAACAAACATAAACAGGGGTACAGGCATGGGGCGTTGATTGACAGGAGCAACCACGAGACTTCGCCCAAAACCCCAAGGTAAAAAGGGTGTATAAATAGGGAGAAAATAATGAGTACCAGGTGAAGACAATAAACATAAAAAGAGTGAGTGTGATAGGCGTGGCCAAGTTAGCTGGCACCGTCCGTGGGCGTGACAGTATTTGGTTAAGGAAAGTTGCTCATTCAAAATTTAAACAGTCTTCTGTGTTGAAAAAGCAAATAGGATGATTGTGATTTTTTATTTTTTATCCTTTAAATGTAATGTGTATTCTAGGTGTTCCCCTACACCCTGCTTATTATGGCAATGATGATGTACCTTCCAGTTCTGATCTGGCGGTTCCTTGCTGTGCCAAGTCTGGGATCTGACCTACTGTTCATTATCGATGAGCTGGACAAGTCCTACAACCGTTCAGTACGCTTGGCTCAGAGCATCCTGGAGCTCAAAGAGAATTCGGAAAACCCAAAGGTTTTCCAGGCTGAGCTCCTGCGGTAAGGGACAGTTCTTGTCTGCTTTGGCCCGCCCTTCATGTTTGTACTGCAGCGAGATATAAGTAGGCATAATAAAAGGTTTATATACGAATTAGTTAAATATTGGTTTGTCCAGAGTTGGCAGGTTCATATTAATTCAAAGAAGTGTTGTCTTTTATAGCAGAGTGTGTGGTTCTGAAAGGAGTGCATCAGTGCAGTACTCAATTTTTTTAACAAGGCACTCACTGTCCCACTTAAGTAGACACATCTACTTTTGTTAGACACCTTGCTCACAGCATGTTCAATTGGAAATGAGAGTATAGACAGTACAACTATGGGCTAGATATGATTTTGTTTGCAGCCTATGTGCAAAACTACTCTTAATACATTTTTTCAGAATACCAGAAACATTCACTTTATGAACTTGTTCCAAGACCACACTCACTGCCATGTTAGTTTCACTGCTGTGCTGAAAATAGTCCATTCCCCAAATGATAGGCAAGGCAAGTTTATTTGCATAGCACCGTTCACAAGGCAATTCAAAGTACTTTATAGAATTAAAGAAAAAAATAATAAAATAAAATAAAATGTAATTAATTTAATTAAACACAAATTTAAAAGTACAATTAAAACACCACAAAAACATTAAGCTAAGGAAACAATTTAAAATAATAAAAAGCAGAGTTCAGGTAAAACACAATCAGGTGTCATATGCACAGCTAAACAAAACTGTTTTTATCCTGGCCTTAAACATTGTTAGAGTAAAGGCCAGCCTAACATCTGCAGGGAAACTATTCTAGATTTGAGCTCTATGAAACTGAAACTCTGCTTCACAGTGTTTAGTCCTGACCTTACTCACAAGCAGAAGCCTATGTCTGATGTTCTCAGGGTCTGAGATGGTTCCTATTGAACCAACATGTCACAGATGTACTTTGGTGCTAAGCCATGGAGATACTTATACACAAGTAGCTACAGGAAGCCAGTGCAGAGACCTGAGCACAGGACTAATATGGTCATAAAAATGATAGTGCACATATAAATTAGGAGATATTATATATAAATATATATAAAAAAGATATTTAAAAAATCCCCAATTTTTGTGAGCAGTGTATAGTTTACCAGTGGTGAACCTTGGATCACTACCTTTCAATGGCTGGACATATAGGGCTATTTTTCATAATTGTACACAGTTGCTTCTATGTAGGTGTCCCTTATGAAATAAGAAATGATTGTAAGCATTAAGTAGATCTAAAGAGATAATGTGATGTCTTCAATTGAAAAAAAAACTTACTTTGACATTTTCATTGTCAGGGCCAAGAGGAAGCGTTACTTTGAGTACCCCCTGCTGGAGAGATACATGCAATGCAAGCATGGTTCTTACTTCCTGGTCAGCATGCTGTTCTTGCGTGGCTTCCTCTTGCTCACCTTCATGTCGGCTTCTTGCCTGTACCTGGTCTACTTTCACATGTCGGCCTTCTTGCAAGATGAGTTCAGTTGCCTCATGCGTACCGGGCTCCTCCGAGACCATACCTGGGTGCCTGAGCTGGTGCAGTGCAAGATCAGTGGGCTGCTGGTGTTCCAGGTCATTAGCGTAGCTAACGGCGCCATCTATGTGCTGCTAGGTCCTGTTGTAATATTCAGCCTGCTGCGTCTCTTCTGCTGGGACACTGGCTTCCTCTCTCTGTATGAGGTGCTGCCTGCTCTTGGCCTCATCAGTGGGCAGAAACTGGGATGTCCACTGAACGATTTGAACGTGCTTCTGCTCTTCCTGCGCGCGAACGTGGCACAACTTGAGTCATATGGTCGACTGAGGGCCTTGTGCTCTCTAGCACCACCTCAGGTGCAAAGGGAAAAGGGCATGCTGACAGAAGAACAGGTCGAAGAGGCTACCGAGGCAGTCGAGGAACTGGAGGAGAAAATAAGGGAAGCTAAAGAAGAGGGCAAGCACAATCTCGTGGACATCATGACCGTACTTGGATCAGCCAGAGGGAATGTGGTGAATTGCTCTGAACAGCGCCCTATGGTGGAGGAGAACATGACACTCGGTACAGTTAGTCTCATATATCTACTCAAGTGTATCCTGATTTTAGGCATTGTTGTGTACATCGTGTGGGACGTTCAGAAAATATTTAAGTGATTTGTACACAATATGGGAGATAAATAGGGTTTATATATATATTTATATATATATTACATATATATAATATATAATAATTAATAATAATAAATAATATAAGGTAATATATAACCTAGATTAACTGGAAAATGTGTAAATAGAATAAATTTGTCTGCCTGTCTGATTACAGGTACTCCCTGTTTTAATGGTCCGTTTTTTTATTTGCCATGGCAATCAAATAATGCACATAAATACACATTCCGCAAAATTAATTCAGATTTTTTCCTGAGCAAGTGACACGCAGTACGGTACTCTCTCACAGATGCTAGGGATCTGGGTTGAGCAGCAGCCAGCTGACTTAGTTGAGCAGCAGTTCAATACACTGTTGAATAAAGTGCATTGTTTACACGTCATTATAAAATAATGTAGGTTAATGTAAGTGTTTGAAGCATGTTTAAGGTAGGCTTTGTACACTATGATATATGCAACACATATTAAATGATACCTTTAACTTGTCGGGAACATGTCTCCATCGTGAATCAGGGAGCACCTGTTTGCTAACAGTTTATGAAAAATCTTTTGTTATTTTTGTGCAATCTGGATAGTTCACAAGTAGCATGGTAGGTTTTTGTACTATGGAATACATATTCTAAAGGAGGCTTATAAAGAAAAGAGTCCATGGTAGATTTATAACAGCGCTCTTTGTCTTTTTACAGAGCCTAACCACCAGGGGTACCATGAACTGGAGGAGACTACCTCATGTTGTTTTGGCTAAGCATTCACCATCGCTGTGAGGGTCACATATTAAGGGAAGGTGCAAAAACTTGCCAGATCCCCCCAGACAATTTGATTTAAAACCTCTTTAATTTGCAGTTATTTGACTGGATCTGGACCAGGCTGGTTGACGGTCTGTTCAAGTACCTCAGGAAGTCCTCCAAAAAGCCTCCATTAGAATTCAGTGCTTGAGGCCATTTTGATTATTTATACTTATGCCTGTATTTTGTTTATATGTCATTAATTTACTTTCATGCTATTTTGTATCATTTGTCATTTTACGTGACTTTATTTGTTCAATAAAAAAAAAAATCTTCATTTTATTAAAATGTAAAATAAAGCTTATACTGTTTCCTAGTGTGTAGTAAATTGCTTTTCCAACTTTATAAGCCAGACTTATAATGATTTTGATTGCTTTTACATACCAAACAAAAATGGATTTGAAAACCATATAAACATTTAATCAAGACTTGTGAGTAATGGCTTACTTTAGCAGCTGACAAATAGAGCCGTTGAGAACATTCATTACTCATAATTACAATCAATCCCTGGCTTCTGCCAAGCTGTCAGTTTGACACAGTTACTCATGCTATTGAGACATTGACACAGGCAGACAGAAACATCCTAAGGCTGGAAATTGTAACGCTGAACAGATAATCTGATTTGCATAGAAACCTTTAATGACCATATATCTATATTTTGTCATCTTCGTTATTTTTGTCATTTGTTTTCTTTGGGTTGTAAATTACTTGTCATTATTTTGACATTGCACATGATTTCATGATGTCACACAGGGTCACCCTAGTCAGGGTGCACGAGGTACTTTAAAGAACTGCCATTCCCTAACAAGGTGTGCACAGACAATTACGACCCTGGATTGGACCTTTAACTAGAAAAACAGGGTGGGGACACAGTGAAGATTTAAACAGATTTAAATGCTGACAATGAATTGGGCACATGCCCTCTGGCCTTTTGCTATCGTAAATATGAATAAATCAGTGCAGCGGCATGTTTAAAGAACCTTGCTGATTCTATGCCATCAAGAATTAAGGAAGTTCTGAAGGCAAAATCGGGTCCAACCTACTACTAGCAAGGTATGCCTAATAATGTACCAGTGTGTGTATCTATACATCATCACAAGTCAATAGGTAGTAAACAGAGAAATACATCACCTTGCAGGTTGTAGAAAGTCCTAGACAAGGTGATGCCACAGGCTGATAAGCAAAATCACTGCAATACAGCAATACTACCTGAATTACAGTATGGATTTAGGAGGAAAAACCTAATTCTCCATCCAGCCTTTGCCAATTACATGATGGCAGGATGGCTTTTGTGACCTTGGTAGTTTTGAGTATATACAAAGGTATGACATCTGTGATGGAACTTAGATTGCAGTATTTATTTAGGGCGGGAAACAGACATTAACAAAACTTTTGCCAACACAGGTTGTGTGACCTTCAAATATAAATTCTGTGTATTTCCATTTGTGTGTGTGTGTGTGTGTGTGTGTGTGTGTGTGTGTGTGTGTGTGTGTGTGTATATATATATATATATATATATATATATGGTATGATACGGATGCATGTTAGAACCTCTATTTGTTTACATCTTCCTCCTGCCATCCTCTACCTACCTTTCTCTTGTGGACTTCAGATAGAATTGCAACAGCCTTCAAGTAAACAAGACATTGTCTAGGGAGTGCCACCTTCAGCTGCAATATGTAGATGACTGTTGCTCACTCACCACAGAAGCTGTATTCCATCTTTAATATAACTGTCAATGCCAGCAGGGAGACTTACAAAGAGTTATAAAATCCTTTCCACCCCACCTGCCTTCACTATCAGTCAAGAGGTACTTGAAAATTTCTCTCTCATTTTAGTATTTGGACAGCATTCTGTCTGAGCATTGGACATGTCACACTTTTTGTGAGACACCAGAACACAAACAGTCCCTTGTTTTTCCACCTACTGATGGCATATCAACTTTTCAGAGAGCTTGTTTGTATGCTGCCTTGTGTATTCTGGGAGTCTCCGTTTGGCCAAATGCCCTAAATTGAAATAAAAATGGTGACCATTTGCTGAAACCAAATACTGAAACCATACACTAACCTTGCTTAGTCATGTCATTGGTCTGTCTCAGCACCCGCTATCTCTTAGTACTTTGCAGCTAAATGTACTATAGGTAATACAGTCGATTTGCAGTGTTCTCTTGACGGACTGCACTTGAACAAAATCAAGAAAGTGGTGGGTGTGTTCACCTTCCACTGGTTTTGCTCTTGTCAACACAACTTCCTCCCATAAATCGCTGATCCGCTTTGTATCCGCTAGGTGGCGACTTGTGGCTTATTTTTCTCTCACGTTCTTTGGTCCGATTAAGCGGAAATTTGGTCCAAATAAGTGAATAACATTACACATATATAATAGGATTTGTTTTGGTACTTTAGGATTTGGTCTGAATAAGCAGCTGGTCCCATTAACCGGTTGTCCAATTAACCGGATTCGACTGTATATAGCAGCATAGGTAGGTCATGCAATATATATATATATATATATATATATATGGGCCGTTAACCCATAATTGCTTGGGTTCTTGCTGTATAAGTTACAAGTTGCTCATGATATGTCACTGACTAAATGAAATGTGAAGGTAAGTATCTAATACTGTATGTACTGGATTCAACAGCATTCCATTTCCCAGTGACATTTTGCTATTGTCAGTACGTTTGTCATCCCCTACATTTTGTTCACTCTAGACGAAGTTGCTCTTATGAGTCATGGCCAACAAGACCTCTTCAGGATTCTTAAGTCTCTTTTGTGAAATTAGTCAAACTTAATTCTCTGTTGTGACCTCATTTTTCTCATTGGATAAACCGAGTAGGAGTAACCAAGTAGTACACCAAGTAACCTAACTCTGAAGTGTGACTTAAAGTATAAAATATATCTTAACACCTTTACTGTTTACTCACAGCCATTGGCTTGGCTTGCTTTGCCTTCCTTTGGGTGGAGGAATGTGTTATAATGAATTTTCGGTGCAGATCCCAGATCTTCATCTGGTCATGCCAAGGTCCTTGGCACAGAATAATAGCAAATCCCTGCTGCTGACCCTGCCAGCATTTTCACTCTGTGCTGATTTGATGCTGTGTATAGACTGTCACTAGTGAATTCATGACAACTTATCCAAGAACTATTTTGAGAACTAGCATCACTGACTGCATCCCCATTTCACATTTTCACACGTCCATCTAATCTGTGGTATCATGTTCAGTATTTTATGGGTTGTGTTGAATACGCTTATCCCAATCTGTCAAAGAGTCCAAACATAAAATTCCATTTACAAGAGATACATTTCAGTTTAGTAAAATGAATAAGAAAATATATTAAAATCAATGTTATTATAATAGGGTGGCATGGGGCTCGGTAGGTAGCACTGTCGTCTCACAGCGAGAAGGCCCTGTATGTCCTCCCCATGTCCATGTTTACTCCAGGTTCTCCAATTTCCTTTAGCAGTCCAAAATATGCATGTTCAGTTAACTAGTGGCTCTAAAGTGCCTCTAGTGTGTAAGTGTTCACATTATTGTGTGAGTGTATATACCCTATGATGGATGGGTACCTTACCTTGGGTTGTTCCTGCCTTGCTCCCTGTGATGCCGGCTAAGCATCAGCTTTCTCATGATTCTGATCAGGATTATATTATTATTATCAGGAATAAATTATTATAACTCATTTTAATTGTTACAATAATTATACTGATTTCTTTTAAATTGTGGGAGTCAACTGGCTTTATGGAGTTTTGAGGGTTTAATCTCCCTCTTCATTACGTGCACGCATGCTGCCTGTTATAGTTACATTTACGGGATTTAGCAGACGCCCTTATCCAGAGCAACTTACAACTTATACAGTCTTACAATTCAAGCAATAGTGGGTTAAGTTTTGCTCAAGGACCCAACTGTGGCAGCTTGGCAGAGGTGGGATTTGAACCCTGGACCATCAGGTCCAGAATCCGCAGTTCCAGCCTGTTGCTTTCTCTAAATGTATATGTTTTATGGATTATAATCTTAAATTTTCTTCCAAGGCTACTTGAGTTCAGTTTATGAACACACTGACAATATACACTCTGCACCTCCTTCCCCTGAGGAATAAATATTGAAAATTAGAACTATGAATTACAACAGCTAAATATACTTTTCTATAAAGACTTATGTTCAATTATTCTTGAACAGTATAATTGCGGTAATGACCAATGGTTGACAGCACTAATGAATATGTTTCTATGTTTTATGATTACAAATAGAAAAACAATTTGAGTGAAATTGACTGTTATAGACTTTCCTCCACAGTGACCTGAACTAAACCCCATCATGCATTTAAGGGGACACATAAAGGCAGAGAAAGCTGGAATGCTGGAATGTATCATCTGATTGTGCACAAACGTGTGGAGTCCATGCCAGCTTGGGTGCACACTGTCATCACAACAAGCAGGAGGGAGGGGGCATACCAAATATACTGCTCACGAAAATGGGGCTACTTCAAAATGAAATATCACATAATTAAATATCCCTTCATTTGTGAGCAGTGTAATAGTAATTATCAATAAATAATATTGACATTTTATTTTTTTTTTTACTTTACACTCAATTCATAATGCTAGTTATATGAATTATAATGAAATACACTATATTAAATTAGAGTAGAAAGCAGTAAAAGCGTTTTGAGTACTAGCCTCAGACTATATGCACTGATATTCAAAAGGTTTACTGTATCAGCCATTACATCCAAAATTTTGGACAACTTTGATGTCTAAATTGTATATGTTTCTGATTTCCTAAATGAAAATAAAACTTTCAAACTCTTAAACCAATAAAGATTACACACAGTAATTATGTGCTTGTTTACATAAATAGAGTATGGCATATAATAATTTATCGATTTTTAAACATAGTCCAAATTCTCTCCAGACTTTGCATAATTATTTCATTAGTAGTACACAAGTTGTGCGTGTTTTCACTACAACTAAAGTATTATCACACATTATCATTCATCACGGATTTTACTGACAAATGTAAGTTATAAATCCCTTTTTATTGACTGGTAGTAGATGGAGATTATAAAGCTGTAAATTGCACCATGCACTATTTGTACTGTAATACATTGGTCTCATGATTCAAAAGCTATCCAATAGAAAATAAATACCGAAATCAAAATCTTAAAACGCTGTGTTAAAAATAAATATACAGACTGTCTCCACATGAGGGCAGTATTGGGTTGTGTTCGCCTCACGAAATGAACTTGTGTTTCTGCAAACTGGGTTCTGGACAAACTGATGAAACTAATTTCTGTTGTGCAGGTTGTCTTTATTTGGGGATATAAACTTCATAACCCAGGTGGGCTACATAACTGCATTATTGTGTACAACACTATGCTGAAGAGGCCTAATGCCACTGAACTCCTCTAATCTGTGTGCAGATGGCATTTTTGCAATCTCTGGTTTAATATACTTGGATGTTTTTCAGATGGTATGATGATACTTTACTAGAAATGCATCACAGTACCAGCCGCAAATGATATAATGCACTGCAGGTTAGTAGGAAGCAGAGAAGTGGCACCAATAACGAACTTGAAAATCAGTAGTATGGCTGTGTCCCATACTATGTGAGAACCATGACTGACTGTGTCTCTTGGTAGCCTTTTTGACATTAAAACAGGTCTGTAAAACATGAATGGGAAAATGTTAAATATGGCAAGCTGTTTGCCCAACTGTTTAATCATTAGGTAACTGATCAGTGGTAAAGGCTTTGAACTTCTAACCTGTCAGTTAATAGATACTGAACTATGGGGAGGTCTTTGGGCAAAGCCATTAATCCTACACAGTCTTGACTGATTCTGAATAAGGTCTGAATGCTGTAATTTCAAGCAGTGCTTTGTGTTTACGTTTGATTACAGCTGCTAACTGATTACTCACAATTTTGATAGGACATTAGACAGCAAAGCATTTAAACAGCATTTTTAGAACACTAATGTAACACTATTTCTCTAACCACTTGTGTCACTGTGTCACATGCTTGTCTTGCATGCACATTCTTGACTTTTGAAGTCTAACTCTTGCATTCTCACTTAGGTGAGAATCCTCACATACAAGACACCAATTAGCCTAACACACATATCTTTGGACTGTGGGAAAAAAATCGGTGTAAACACATGTGGACATGGTAAGGACATGCAGACTCCACAGAGGAAGGACCCTGATCACTCCACCTGTAATTGAACCAAGGACCTTGTTGCTGTGAGGCAACAGTGCTACCCTCTGAGGCACTGTGGCGCCCTGGAATGGAGGTACTGGCAATTATTTAAGCAGTATTTACATGTATCTACAGTAAACGTAAATGTGTACTTGTAGTTGATTTGACCAGTTAATATACACTTATTTATTAGAAGATAATTTGTAATTAACTATATTATATGGGTCATATATGGCAGAAATGCCAGGGTGTCACACACACGGACTGCTCACGCGACCACACCCAGCCTATCACAAGATCACCATCACCTGCTTACTAATCACACACACCTGTTTCTCATTTACTTTTCCTTCTTAAGCACTTCACTTCCATCAGTTCACTGCTAAGCTACTTGGCTCATTACCTCGTTGCTCTGCACGCCTGTTCTCCTTAGTTTGCTTATCGCTCTCTTACCGTGTTTTGACCTGTATTTCGTTCTCTTACTTCGTCTCTGCCTCTTCCTTGTCATCTCTGTTTGCTCCTGTTTGACCCTTAGACTGTCTGACCTGTGATTTTACCTGCCCATTTTTGTAATAAAGCCTGCACGACTGCAGCGCTGCGTTTGGGTCCGCTAATCACTTTACTCCACGTTACACAGGGTGAATAATAAGTTCGAAATGTGGCTCAGACAGGGCACCGAAACTACAGAACTGCACTGCTCACAATTAGGGGATATTTCAAAATGAATATGATGAGGATCCCAAAAGAACTGCTGGACAATCTGATCCTGTCCATGCACCCTCACTGCCAGTGTGTTTTTGCAGTCTTGGGTGATCATACACCCTACTGAACAGTCACTATGTGACACTCTCGTCCAGTTAGACATGCCTCTGTTGACACCCATGAATATATCACTTGCTACTCAATCACGATAATTAAGTTTGCATCTCATTTGCGTAATCGAACAACTTTCTTTTTTTTTTTCTTTTGATATTGTTTAATGATATAAAATAAAATGCTTCTCTTGTAATCGCTTCATGTTCATTTTGAAATCCCCTATCCCCTATTGTTTGTGAGAAGTGTATGTACGTACAACAGCTGTGCTCTTGTAGACCCTCATGTCTCCTGACCCTCATGTCCTCCAGGTAAATTGTGGCATGACTGAAGCTTGTGCTATGTTTCTTCCAAAATGCATCAGACAGCTTCCTGAAATGACCTTCTAAAAAGTCTGGAGCGTAGATTGTTTATTAGCTCAGTAATAGGATTTTAGCTGTCCATCAAACAAAGAGTTGAGTAGTAAACATGCACTAGTCATAAGTGAAAGGTCATTTTGTCAGACAATATAAAACACCAAATGTGAAGTATTGCACCAAAACAGCAACCCAGGAAAACTATTAATTTTACTATTTAATAACCATTACCGCAGTCTGTTGCATTAAGAATAAGTTTAAGCATTTAGCATTAAGTCAATTTCCTTAACTCTGATTTTTATTTAGCATCATTCATGCAGCTGTAGGCATTACTTGAGTGTAGTGTGAGAAAAAGCTGCTTATTAACCAGTGTGATGCTTTTATATATGTTTGTGGGTAGAAAAGATAAATAAAGTGTAAACAGTTTTGCTTTGGTTAATTGAGTGGTGCAGCAGTCTAATATGCTAGCCCACCACAGCAAGATACCAATTTTGTATCCAAGCAATGGCATGTCTCCATGTTGTGTATCACATGCTGGCATAATTGTTTGTCTCTGAAGGAGTGGGGGCTTGGTCAGGTGATCATCCTTTTCCCAGCCTGTGTTGAGCCAGCATATGTTCTATGGGGAAATGTGCTGTAATGTCTGCACCATGGCAAATAAAAAATGTTTTAAGTAATGTCTCCATACAATGTCATGCAAACATTTTGGAAACTTACTGTTAAATTACATGACCTATTGTGGTTTGGAGTTTTATGGTTTTGGTAAATGTATGAACAGTTCCAGAACTTAATAAATTAACTGCCATTTCTTATCATACGTTTATGCAAATGCCTAAGGATCTATGGAAAGGTAACTGACAAAGCAGGAGGAGGAAATAAGAAATGAATATTGTGGGGCATTTTGTAAAGACAAAATATTTAATACAAAGAAAGATTATTTGATAGGACCACTTTTAGACTGGTTTGGTATGCAAAGCAACACATAAACCACCGAGAACCAGTAAGAACATTTGAGTGGTACAGATACACTGATATACAGGTCCATTGTATATAATCACTTGCGTCAACATTGCATGCACACAAACAGTTTATCTATTACAGAGACCTCATTATAAAAGTCAACATCTGAAGTATCCTAACCTACACAACACAAGCATAAGCCACCAAGTGTTGAGATTTGCTGAAACAAAGTCTGAGCTCAATCCCTAAAATCGAATTACAGATTACAGAAAAGGTGGGGATTTTTCTGTTACGCTTTGGCATTGTTTTTCAGCAGGAGCACTGGGAAGAAACACAGTAGCTAATGTCATATAACATTGGTCTAGAAATTGAAAATGTATTGTTCATCAAATGATTCGGAGGAAATTAAATGTACTTTTATGGATCAATTCACATGCTTAAGCACAAAAATAACTAATACACATGCATATATATATATATATATATATATATATATATATATATATATATATATACAAAACACAAGCCATCTAGGCTTGACTTATAATTTTGACACATACTCGTAAGAGTAATAATAGTTTCAGTGAAGTGTATGTTTTGTTTCTGTAAGCTTCATGAGTGTAATTACAAAAAACCTTACATCATGAGAATGATGCAATTATCCTTATTTAATATTGTTTTAGCTGAGGTTGGTGGGGTAAAGCCATGCGCAGTCTGCTAACTGCAGGAGCACCATGCCTTCCTGTCTAGAATTAAAAATGTCTTGCTTCACCTAAACCTTGGAAGCTTTGTCTAGTTTATCAGCCATTCTACAAATAGAGTGCTACCTTATAATATCAGCATTCCAAAAATGTTCTGTGTATGTTATGTTGTATTTTATCCGATAGCTTCCTGATTTTATTCTCCCTTATTTTCGCTAGCTGGAGGCTCCAGCACCAGGAGTTTTAAAATGGTAGATGGCTTCCTGTTATTTCCCATGTCAACAGTGCATTGATGGAGCCGGTGTGAAGCCTGGGCAGTGTTTTTTTTTTTTTTTGGATCATCACAACTGTGGTAATGGGTTCCTAATCCTGGAGGAAGAGAGACAGAGCTGGCAGAGGTCCTTGTCATGCACTGGTGCTTGCTGTGATACTTTGATTACCGCAGCTAAATGTTACTCCGCAACCTGAAATGGAAGGCAAAAATGACCTGTGCGGTAGCGAGATCCGAATTACTCCACTCTCACAGGGCTTATGACAAGATCGATATCGCCGGCCTTGTTCTTAAAGAACCTTTATATGAAGACAGATGTCCAAATTAAAAAGCAGTGCTATCCTCAAATTTATTCACCCCTAGTGCCACTTTAAGATTAAAGTACCTCACCTCAGGGCTTTTTCTCCTTGACTTAAAAAATACATCCTCTCAGAGTTAAGTGGGAACAAAATGCTGGTCTGGCTCACAAAGAGGCCTTTGCAGTCCAAATGCATTAGTTGGTATGGCAGCTCCACAGCCATGTCACGGATGTGCGCAAGTTATCTGAAAGGTGTGATGTCGGGAGACACTGACCTTGCAGTCAATCAACAAGAGCTGAAGTGAAAGCGAATGACAGCCTGTTTACAGCCATTCACAGGTTGAAGATGCTCCCTGCTCATCGTCCACTCTGTCATTCATGCGTGCTTGTGTGGGTTTGTGTCGGGAAATATCAGTTAAATAGACAGCTTCTGCTTTCATATGAAAACTGGATGACATATGGGTGTGTCTTAAAACTGTTCAAATAAATTGTGCCAGTTGCTGAAAATTGTTTAATTCGTTTTGTCTGCAGGTGCTGGGCAATTATTTGCTATAGGGAATAAGTGATTCAGAAAGATACTATGTGACTAAAAGTTTGTGGATGCTCCTACAGATTTATGTTCTTTTATCCGCACCATAGCTGCTATCAGGTTCATAAAGTGTAGCTTATATTTAGAATACAGAATGGAAACTCCATGGACAAATAGTGGCAGAATAATATGTGGCATAATACAAGAATAGGTTTCCACCTCCCAAACAAGCAAGTTCATAAACTTTTTGACATTTTGATAGATAACTCAGCTAGATTACCCTGTCCTCCATCAAACACCTTTGAGAAAACATCTTTGACAGTTTGTTCATAAACATCATAAAGTCCAAGGTATAGCTAAGTTCAATTAGCAAGCATAAAGTCAAGGTTTAAAACCAGGAAAACTCTTTAAATTTTCTATAAGGACGAAACTCTGTGAGGACTAAGGCTAAGGCTCATCCTTGGATTATGTGAGCTGTAGAGACTGTCTTGAATAGGCATTTTCTGATACTTTTTAGCCTTCACTGCAACAAATATAATCCCTGTATTCCGAGCTATTATTTTTTTTTAACCCTAATGGTAGTTTCTAGATCCTGGATTTCTGTCCTTTGTATGGTTAATCGTCTTCTTCTGTTGAATCATGTTTGTGTTTATTAGCTTGTTTGTTACTATTATTTACCATTATTATGTAGCTTGTTGGGTTTAAGATGGTTGATTTGCCTTTATAGCCATTTGTCTGTGCATCAGTGTAGGTTCCCTGTTTGTGCTAGTCTAGTAGTGTTCTTTATTATTTAAAGGGTGTAGAATTATTGTCTAGCATTGATGGTATTTCTGCTTCAGTGTCTGGGCTTAGCTTGTAACACTGTGGGGTTTGGCACTGTTTGGTTTTAGTAATTGTGTCTATATGTTTAGAGTAGCTTTGTTAGCTTGGCAGTTTGTGTTTATTTGCTTGTTTGTTCTTGCTAGGTATTGTTTATTTTGTATGTCTATAGTCTATTAGGATCTATTTAGTAGTGATTTTTTCAGTTATATTGTTCTGTCTGTTCACACTAGCACCTCTCTAGCTTTAGCATCATGTGCATTGTCAGTCTATTATACTCATACTGTTTAGCTCATTGTCTGGTCTTAAAAATAAGCATGTTTGTACTTATGCCTGTCTCCCTCCCATAGTTTGGGTAATTATCCTGTTGCAGTTTGCTTACTTCTCCACAACAATCCAGACCAGCATTTTCCATAGTGGTATTAAACATGACTATATACAGACAAATATTTGTGGACACCAAACATTAACACAATAATAATACATTAATTTGTAATATGCTTTACATTTTTAAAAAAATCTCAACGTGCTACAGCATAAAAGAAAAGAAAATCACAGACAAACATTAAGAAATGTACATAAAAACAACAAGAAAACTATCAACCTCACACAAACACTAGGGATGCAAACAGTTTCCTAGAAGGCCTATTAAGAAAGGTTTTCTTTAAGTCTCCAATCTCTGTGGTGCTCTCAGAGAATCTGGAAGGGCATTCCACAGATGTGGGGCAACAGTTTGAAAATCCCAGTTTCCCATAGTGTGTAGATTGTTCTGGGGCTGCTAAAAGTAGTAAGTGTTGAACAAAGATGTATGAGGTATCATGTTGAGGTATTGTGCCAGGAATGGAGAGTGCTACAATACTGAGTGTCTGCAGGGCAACAGTGAAGCATGGTGGAGGCTCCTTGCAAATTTGGAATTGAGTTTAGGCAAATGGAGTCGGGATTTGGTCAGAATTATTGGTGTCTTTAATAATGAAAAACAGATACAGATTCAAATACTTGCAAACCATCAGGAAGGTGTCTGACTGGATCCAAATACATTTTGCAGCTTAACAATAACCCCAAACACATAGCCAATGTAATTACTGTTCTTTATTGTAAAGAACACAGTATCCTGGAAATTATGATATCGCCGCCACAAAGCCCTGATCTGGGATTACATGAATAGACTAATTGATTTGAGCAAGCTGTGTGAAAGTATACCTAAACAAATTGATACTGTCTTGTATCAATATGGCAGATTTCTTTTTTGTCCATTTACTTTGCATTTTGTTAATTGACAGAAATGACCTATTAACACTTGTGCTTTTGAAGGCATTCAGTTCAAACATTCTTATGTTTTTTCAGCCCAAACTTTTCCTGCCTAAAATAGTTGCACAGTACTGGAAATGTTTAAATTAAATTCAGTTTTGTTATATTGAATTTAATAGTAAGTACTTAATAGCACTAATTAAAGACATATTAATAATATGATGTGTCATACATATTGATATAAATTTGTCACATTCATTAAGTTGAAGAAGCCTTTGTGGATAAAAGGGTGGACAGATTGACTTGATAATGTGCTTAATGATGCATGTAAAATGGAAACAATGGTAATTCAAGGTAATCTTGTACGGTCTAAATTGTGAATACAACAAGTCAGTGGTATTAAAACGTTTTGCCATTTCTGGCACCATTTTACATTTACTTTTCAGTCCTGCTTTGTTTTCGTTGTGGTGAGACACATTGAGAGTGAATATGTCTGCCTGGATTTCACTGTCACAATGCTTCGTGGAGTGTATTCAGTTGTTTGTTGCATGTGATGTTTTACTGTTTCTGCGTGTCTATCAAATGTATCATCTCGATCAACATAGGCCTCATTTTAATCCCACTAAACCTGTTCATTCCCACAGGGAGACTAAAGCGTATCCATGAATTTACACAGTCCATCACACAGCTGGGTAAGGGTAGCTGTTGCAGGGCAGCAATATTATTTCCCCTTCCATTTCCTCAGATATGGCCAGCCATGGTTTCATGATGTTTAACCCAGCTGGACGTACCTGGACCCAGAGCAGCATGGTGGTGGCAAGTGAAATTCCTATGTTGCACATGAGCTACAGGGTGTTGAGTTTTCAAAATAAGGGAAACAATTACATGAATGTGTCCAAAGTACTAAATGTTAAATTGGAGTTAAAATGACTGCCCAGTTTTTTGCTGTACAGTGTAGTATATTTAGTTCCATCTGACGAGGACATATACACTCACTGACAAAAAAGAAACCAACCAACCTGCTGGAATTAAATGAAACTTGATGAAGGAAATTATGATATGTGTTAATTGCAGTTGAAAGGAGGCTCTAATACCCTGTTAGACCATTTCAAGTATGGATACAAGAGGATATATGGTTGGACACTAGAAGCAAACTAGGTCCGTTTGGTATCCTTTGGCACATTTTCTGACACCTGGTGCCTAAGTTGTTGTCCCACCTGGTCCCATAAGTACTCAATTGATGACAAATCTGGTGAGCAGGGATACTGAGGCATTGTTGCAATCTGGAAGAGACAAAACTTGTGTGTCTGGCTGGAAGCCCTGTAATGAAAGGCAAGATATATGGCCACAGAATGTTCCGCATATATCGCTGATTTGTTAGTGCCTATTGTTTTACTGCTGAATGTGACTGTCTGTCATATTACATTACATTACATTACATTGCATTTGGCAGACGCTTTTATCCAAACAATAGTTAAGTACAAAATAATAATAAGTTAAAGGTAAAACATCTTAGATAGGGCCATAAGGAGGTCAAAGAGAAG
>JAUZST010007129.1:0-14387 GCA_034779995.1 Parotocinclus haroldoi | reverse complement strand
TCCAATAAAGAAACATGCCTGTATGTGATGCAGTGCCGTCTAAGGACCCGAAGATCACGGGCACCCAGTATGGTTTTCCGGCCTTCACCCTTACGCACAGAGATTCTTCCAGATTTTCTCAATCTTTTTATGATATTATGCACTGTAAATGATAATATGTTCAAACTCTTTCTCATATCTGATATCACTCCACTATTTGTCAGCGCAAAATTAGGGGGATCAGTGATCCTCTTCCCATCTTTACTACTGGAGAGCTGCTGCCACTCCAAGATGCTCTTTTATACTCAGTCATGTTAATGACTTATTGCCAATTAACCTAATGAGTTGCAATTTGGTCCTCCAGTGGTTCCTTTTTTTTAATTTAAATTTTTCAAGTTAAGTCAAGTTTATTGTAGCATATACATTGTAGCAGGTACAATAGGACAGGAAGACGTAACTGAATAAAAATAAAAATATGGTAAACATCGGGACAAACTGGAGATAAAAAAATAGCCCCGCACACCTACTATCCTCCGAGGAGTACAGTATGTGAGCACAAAAGAAAACTCCTCAGCACATAAGCACATGTAATGACATTGACGAAAGACAAGTCACGAGGGAGGGGGAAAGGGATTAGGGAAAAAAACCAGCAACAACAAGCGGCTATCCGGTATATAGCAGCTGACGTGGGCAGCGCTCACACAGACTCGTCACAATGCCACTGGGGGAAAAGCAGAAAATGGAAGGCATGTTCATAGGCTGGGAGAGAGGGGGAGCCAAAGAGTCGCTTGCCCAAAAGCCACCACACCAGTTGGTGTCTATAGCCTTGTGGGGAAAAATTCCAGACAGGCCACAGCAGTCCGAGGAAAACAGGTTTCCATGGCAGAATCTTCTGAAGGATTGTACACTCACTGTGCAGCTCGACCTCAAGGCCAACACAAGAAGGGTGCCCAAAACCATATAGTAGTCCAGCCTTATTGCCCCGTCCCAACTTTTTTGAGATGTGTTGCTGTCACGAAGTTCGAATGAGCCAATATTTAGTATGAAATTTCAAAATGTCTCACTTTCGACATTTGTTATGTTGTCTATGTTCTATTGTGAATACACTATCAGTTTTTGAGATTTATAAATTATTGCATTCCATTTTTATTTGCAGTTTGTACTTTGTCCCAACAGGGATACTGTCCGCATCCAGATGAAAAGAAGGTCAAACCAGCAGGAGACTCAAGCAATCCTCCTGGACTTCACCTGGGTGCCAGGAATTCACACCTGGTCTTTATAATGCATCCAGACAGCCGACAACCAAAATGGAACTATGTAAACCGCACACCTCTCTTTCCCAGGCAGAGGGGATAAGCACTGGGAACCAGTGTTCTTCTGACTAAGCAACTCTTAGGAGAGAAAAGTATGACTGCCACTGGATTTACTTTTAGTTCCAGATTCTCTAGTGGTCATGGTTGGGTCATGTGACCAGAAAAGGGGGTGCCCCTGGGTTACACATTACTACATGTTAGGAATTAATTGCTGAGGATTCTTCTAAGAAGAACTATGTATAAGCAATTATAAGAAACGAACCGAATTTAAAGGCAAATGGGAAAGAGGCTATAAAAAGTAATGGTGCATCTTTGATTGGCCCCAAGAGGTTTGCTAAATGACTGAGTTCACCGCTTAATGTCATTCATTTGTAGCCCTTCAAAAGTAATTTCACCTCCATCTCCATGGCTGGTCCTCTTTTAATTCTTTTCATTACTGCTGCTTTGCTTAAGGCCTTCTGATAACACATATGGTGCAAAAACAAACAATAGATATAAACACATCTAATTTGCCAACGTGTAAACAGCAGCACATTTCAGTTTTACAGGAAGCCACAGACAATATACTGAAATTAGACAATAAAACAGCTTGATGGAGCCATCTTCAATGTCCAAGTCAGCGGTGGCTCATCTGTTTTTGTGCCTAGAACTTGTGAGCACTGGCTTATGCTGTAGTCACTTACATTGCTTAGTTCTTTGTAAAAAGAACAAGCTGTTCTTGAGTAAATTGAATAGTTCAGTGCCATCTGAGCTAAACATAGATTAATTTTAAACAGATTCAATTTTAAAAACGCAGATGCAGCCGGATTTAAAAACGTAATTCAACATATCACTTATACATATAAAAATTCATAGCTTGCTGTAGTGCTGTTTTCAGCCTAGAATTTTAATCTCTACTCTGGTGGACTGTTTAACAGGTTATTTTTCAACATGTTAAACGAGTGGTCAGAGCTGATTTATTGGATGCACGTTCATAATTTTGTCAAGTAGCACTGCCATTGACTTGTTAAGCTGTGTCTCTAGGTAATATTTATATCTTCAGGGACAAGCCACATACTGACCATCCACTCAAGGTCTGTTCTCTTTAACAACCGAGGTAGGCAACTATAACAAACTGTAATAAACTGTAAAACATAGTCTTTTAACTCAGGACGCTGAGGTGTAGACAGCTGGAAAAAAAGGTTTAGCATGTCTATTTGTACTGCCATATATGTCATGATTTGATGTCTTGCTTAAATATTTTCTACTATAATTCATTTTCATAAATATTGATTTACTTTACATTCACTTGTGCGGAAGTAGACAACTGTAGGACACAGTTTAAGGACTGCTGCAACCTAGCAGTTAAGGTAATAGACTAGAAGGTTCAGGGTTCAAATCCCACCTTAGTCAACCTGCTACTTAACCCACAATTTCTTGTATTGTAACAGTTGTCATTTGTAAGATTGTATCAGTTCTAAGTCAGTTCTAAAATCTCTAGATGTAGAGACAGGCAGAGACAAAATGGAAAAGTTTGTGCTCTTCTCAGAATAAAATCTTTCTGATATACGTTATTTACATCTAAATGACGAAACACTAGTATAAGCAAACACCTGCTGACAGAAAAGAGAATCACAGGCTTGGAAAAACAGAAAACATATTAGCACTCCTTTAAGTTTCATAAAAAAGATAAGAATGACTTTGTTGTACAGTTCAGGACGCTACTATTTTGAAATTCTATATTCTATCTCATATTTCATATTAATCACGGTGAAGCAGCTTTTCAGTTTTATGGAGCTAAGATCTGGAATAGTCTCCCTGAAGATGTTAGACTGGCCTCTACTCCAGGTAAAAAAAAACTGTTCTCTTTAGCTTTGTACATGACACCTGACTGTGTTTTTCTCCACGCTCTTAGCATTTTATTATTGTTTTATTAGTTTCCTGTTTCCTAAGGTTAATGTTTTGATGGTGTTTGAATTGTAGTTTTAACTTTATTTTTATTTAATATTTTAATTAAACTGTGTTATCATTATTTTAATTCTGTAAATCACTTTGAATTGCTAAACTATATTTGAATGGTGCTATACATATAAACTTGCCTTGCCTTGCCTATTCTATTTCTATGCATATTAGGGGTGGGCAATATGACAACATTTATCAGCATAACTTTTATCATGATGTTTCACTATAAAGAGTGGAGTTAGTCTTTTTTAAGTGTAAAAAGTACAGCACATTTTGAATAAAAACTATTTTTACTAAGCATGGGATAATATTTTAATAGAAATGTTTGAGAATCAGTTGTGTAGTGGGAAGCGGCTGCTAATACCTCAGTTACTTCAGACGGAATAGAAGCTGGCACACGGTAAATTTCCTTCACAGCTGCTAATAATGTATTACATTTACATTTATAGCATTTAGCAAATGCAAAAGTGTTTTGTATTCTTCCTAGTAGACCAAACCTCATGTGAGTACAAAATAAGCAATATCCTAAGAATACAATCCAACCAGGACCTGTTAGGATTCTGATGTAGCCATTTCAACAAAAACACACAAGCAAAGGTTTGCTTTATTCATTTTCAGTCTTCACTTAAGTGCTGAGTGAAGGGGTGAGTTTTCAGTCGCAGCTTGAAGATAGCAAGAGATTCAGCTATTCGGCCACTCAGTGGAAGTTCATTCCACCACTTGGGTGCCAAGGAATGACAAGAGTATTAATGCTTCTCTTCCTTTCATCTTAGGATCTATTTGAACCAAGCTTGCGTCTCTGAGGCTATGTGGTACAGAGTGTGGTTTGATTACTTTAAGTAAGATGGTTCTGTTTCATTTCTGTCTTTGTAAGCAAGCATCATGGCTTTGAATCCGATACGGGGTCCAGTGAATACAGCAGTGTGGTGACGTGAGAAAACTGTCAAATTGCACAGATCGGACGACCAGCCAGAAGAGCATTGAAGTAATCTAGGTTTTATATAACAAGAGACTGGACAAGCACCTGGGTGGCTTCAATGGAAGGGAAGGGTCGAATTTTCTTGATGTTGTAGAGCAGGTACCTACATAACTGGGTCAGTTTGGAAACGAGGGCAGAGAAGCTCAGCTGGTTATCAAAGATAACTTCACGCTTTCTTGTATTCTCTGAAGGTGTGATAGATGGGTTTAACTGGGAGATGGCGAGATCTTGATAAATCTTGCATTACTGGTACAATTTGAGTTTTGATCCTCCCAAGGTTTCTTCCTTATAAAGTTTTTAGAGTTTTTCCTTGCTACTTTCACAATAGGAATCCTCAATTTGGGTCCTATATGTTAGAAGATAATCTTAAATTGTAAAGCTGCATTGAGACACTGCTCTGTTGTAAAAAGCACTACAGAATTCAATCTGATTTTTACTGTGATCACAAGCACCATGATAAGTATCATTTATCGTAAAAATATCTTTAGATATTGTGATATAATATTCTTTCCATATCACCCACCCCTAAGAGATATCACAAATGCTTAAATTATGTATTTGGAAATTACCAAAGTATTTAGCTGTTTAGTTGTTTTGCTCTACCAGTTTAATCTTTTCACTGGTCAGAATTAAGATTTAAGTTTATTATACCTATGTTATGTACTTGAAATACATCTGTATAATATTCTAAGGTGATTTTTTTTCAATTTTTAGGACAGAAAATAATCAATGATCCTTATGGCATCTTTACATCTCACTTGGGAGTAAAAAAGAAACCTTTAAGCTTGGTAGAAATAGCAATTTCACTTAAATAGTGTTTTATTTCGATGTCGACTGATATGAAAACATATTTTGAAAAAGCTTTTTTCCATATCGCCCAGCCTTCATTCATATTATTGTTTAAAACGAAGCATTATGTGAAAAGTAACTAAACTACCTCATGACACAATGTATTCAAGTACAAAAGCTTACTGTTGTGTTTCATTTTAAAAGATTATTATTAGCACTGCACTTTAAACTGAACAAAAGATTCTTTTAAAGAGTAGCTGCTCAATGATCACTGGAAATGAACAAGTGCATTTTCAACAAAGCAATAACACTTCATTGTTGCATCTATTCACCAATTTGTGTGCAGTATACCTCTTCATATGCGCCATATGTGCTGCTTGTCATATACAAATTTACCAGGACATACTGCCCTTGACAACTGACTTCTGCCTCTTACTGGTGATTCAGCATAATGATGCATCAAGCGTGAGCACCATGCTTTTTCCCCTGATTCTATAGTCAGCACATGCAGAATATCAAAACGCACCACACGTACAAACAACTCGGAGACAAAGAGGGTCTAGGCATGCCAGGGGTAGCTATGTATACTGTGGTTCAAAAGTTATTCAACTGAAAGCAGCTGCATTTTAGATTTCTGGTATTTGAAATCTAATAGCACAAAAGAAAATTTCTCATGTGTAATGTTTGTGGGATGAAGGAGCCCCACGTGTAAATCTGTTAAACTTATTTCAATTTAAGCACTGATCAGGAATATTTGAGCATGATTTTGTTAATCCATGTCTCTTACTCTCCAGTCTGCTATATCGTGAATTTGTATCTGTAGTTCATTGCCAGTTTACTCTCTAGAACACAGGACACAATGTGTGCCAAGAAAATGTCCCTCACACCATTGCACCACCAGCAAAATCATTGATACAAAGCAGGCTGGGTTTCATGTTGTTATGTAAAATTCTGACCCTGCCATCCTAATATCGTCCCAGAAATCAAGACTCATTTTACCAGACGACTGTTTTCCAACCTTCTATTATCCAATTTAGGTGAAAAGTAGCTGCAGTTGCCTGTTCATAGCTGATAGAAGTGGCTATTGGTGTGCTCTTCTGCTGTAGTCCTTCTGGGTTTTGTGTTCAGAAACGCCCTTCTGTGTACTTCGGTTATTTGAAGTGGTTATTTGAGTGACTGTTGCCATTCTGTTAATATAATCTGGCCAAGCCCTTCAGATTTCTAGCCTCAACCAGGCATTTTCAGCCAGCCAACTGCCACTCACTGGATATTTTCTCTTTTTTTTGGACAATTCTCTGCAAATCCTAGAGTGTTTTTAAAATACTCAGACCAGTCTGCCATTGAATTCACAAATCTTCCCAGTTCTGATGTTCAGGTTGAACTTCAGCAGGTCCTCACAATCACGTCTATATACTGAACTGCTTAGAGTTCCTGCCATGTGATTGACTAATTATATATTTGAAATATGTAGAATATAGCTTAGATATGAAATATACCCAATACTGTGGTATTCTGACTTACCTCAAATAACCCCCACCCTTCTCTTTCTCTCTCTCTTAAAAAACACAAACATAACAGTTTCATATGTGTATTCTTGTTTAGATTCTTGATTATTAGGAATAGATTATGTTACTGATGTCTTAAAGCACTTTAGCAAGTCACTCTGGATGAGGGAGTCTGCTAAATACTATAAATGTAAATGGTAGGTAAATGTATACGGTTTTGTATTAGGGTATACTGTCATCTCTCTTGCTTTACAGAAATATACATTTTAAAATATACATTTTGGTACTCTAATTCTACACTACCCTATATAATCTCCCACTACACACACAGGCACGCAACACACACACAGACCCACACAGACACACATACATACAGTACATCTACACTGACTTTAGCAGCAAGCAATTGTGGATTACGGGCCCAACAGCAGCTAGTCAGGTGGGATTTGAACTCCTGCACCTTAACCACTAGGCTACCACGGTCAGGGCATCCACACACACGCGCACACACACACACTCTATCTATATCTCTCTTTCTCTCTCGCTCTCTCTCTTTCTCTTCTATTCTCTCTCCCCCTTTCTCTCTCAGACCTAAACGAACCGCATCTAAAAGTCAAAGACTGTGATAAAACACGCAAAAGAGAAGGTCTTGACGCTTAAATCACAAACGCGGCATAAACCAACCGTTTAAGTCTTTAAGCTTTAATAAAAAGCAGTGGTGTAAGCTCGAGAGCGCGCAGAATAAGCACACACAGGGCTTAAATAGGTCGAAGAGAAGTAAAATAAACACTATAAAAGTGAATGTAACACAGTCGTCTGTGAACATGAAGCGTTTTTCTATGTGACAGTCCTAAACCGAAAAAGCACACCACTCTTACCTGGCCAATTCATTCTCCGCGATGAGCAGCGCAAAAATCGTTGAAACCAACGAAACCATTCCCATTCTTCCAGAAATCGGAGGTCTTAAGAGATCGAACCAGGGTTTTACATGATCCTGATTGTGTAAAGATGATCTGTGGTGATTAAAAGGCTTAGACGACCCATGGTGAGTCTGGTACCCGCGCGTCCTGTCCTACTGTCCCAACTGCTGGTGCGCTTCAAGCGCAACGCAAACTCTCCATTCTCTCTCTCTCTCTCTCTCTCTCTCTCTCTCTCTCTCTCTCTCTCTCTCTCTCTCTCTCTCTCTCTCTCTCTCTCTCACTTTCTCTGTCACCCGGAGTCAGAGAGCAATTTGATCACAGATTAGCTGTAAGCCCATCTCTTTGCCTCAGCCCGCTTGAAGAAAAACGTCAGATTAAATCGTGCACTCCCTCAAAATGATTCCCGCACGACTTGAGAAAATGAGTTGGTAACAGGCAGTTACGTAACGCAGCTCTCTGCTAAACTCTGCCTCTCATTCAATTTACCATCATTTAATAGCCCGTTGTTTTTACCTAAATGTCTCTACATTAGGATTGTTTGTTTAAGCCTAAACTATTATTAGTACTTTTGTAGGCCATCCTGGACAGTAAGCTCCAAAATCATTAAGGTGTTTGGTAAATATAGGAAAACATTTGTATTCAGATCTTTTTATGGTTTACCATTTTATGATTTCAACTTTAAATGCGCCTGGATGGTGCAAGGGCCTAAGATGCTTTCTGGAAGACAGAATTCATTTCCATGATTCTAGACGAGAGGGCTTGCAATCTCTGCTCTACTTCTTCCCAAATGTGTTCAGTGGGATTGAGGTCAGGGATCTGTGGGGGCCAGTCGAGGACATCCCCATCATACTCACCCAACCATGCCTTTATGGAGCTTGCTTGGAATTGCTCCGAGGCACAGTCATACTGGAACAGAAAACTGCCTTCAAAATTCTTCGCACAAAGTTGGAATAATGCAATTGTCTAAAATGTCTTTGTATGCTAAAGCGTTAAAATTGCTCTCCACTGGAACTCTCTACTCTGAAAAACAACCCCATACCAATGTTCCACCAACATCGAACTTTTCAGCTGGCACAATGCACTCAAGGATGGAACTTTCTTCTGGTGTTCACCAAACCCTGATTTAAATTAGACTGCCATATAGATAAGCAGCGTTTGTCACCAGAGGCAAGTGACTGAATGATGTACATCACTCCATTCATTGTTTGACATAGTGCTTGGCCATCTAAAGCTGTGATTCAACCTACAGTTGGCTGTGAATTGTATAGGTGGTAATAAATTTCGCACATTGACTTGTGGCAACAGGTGCCAACCCATTATAGTACCATGCTCAAATTCAGTGAGCTGTTTAAAATAACCCATTCATTCACAGATGTTTGTAAAGGTGGATTGCATGGCTAAATGCTCCATTTTATACGCATGTGGCAATGTGACTGATTGCTAATATTCACAGGATAATAGTGGTTTATTTTGTCCCATGTACAGTGAGATGGTTAGAAGAAAAAATATAGGTTGTAGATTTGGTAAAGAAGGTATCATTTTGGGTTCACCCAGCCACCTAATTCAGAATTAGACACTAGCTGCTGTAATGTGTTGGCACCACTGGTCTGGCCACATGACAATCACAAATCCAACCACCCCCTCCACCAAGGGTGAACCTTTTTATTTTTTATGCTACAGTAATGTAAATATAAACAATTACACACAATGTAGAAAGAAATATAAATCGATAAACATAAAAATATACCTCACTGGCTGCACACAACACATAACTCATAGAAACGTTAATTTTCAGAACAGGCCACCTTTTAAATACTTTAAAATGTTAAGCAGGTAAATCCAGTGCTGTGCTACAAGTAGGAAATCAGTAGGAAAGAGCGGTCGAATGACCAGAGTTCAGCACTTTTAGATATATGTAGGCCAGCACTGCACTTGTAGTGTTAAGCAAAGTGTTAAATACAAACTTTTTCATGGCACCTCTCTGCTTGTGTCCATTCCCTAAAAGTGAGAAGCACAGTCAATGCAACATCAATATATGACAAACAATATTATTGTTGGTGAAAATACACATACTGAACTGCTAAGCTGTTTTATGCTGCATCATAAAAGAGATACGTTTAATCCCTATTAAAACCCAATTTGTAAAGGATAAAGATAACAAATGTTGATTGGATGGCCATTAAACAGCACTTAATTGTATATAAATGAGCTGAGACACTTTGTATGAATGTGTAAGCATGAAAAGAATGTCTGAATGTAATTGTGATAGTCTAGATGATTTCAGTATACCATACTATCTGTATTATGCAAATATCCTGAATCCATGACCTAATTGGACACTGTACATGTTATAACATCCTGAAATGGTTTGACTTTATGAGTGTTTTCACACTGGAAATAAATTTGACACAACACCCAAAGAGGAAACACTACAATCTCAGTTCCAGACGCTGTAGGCTATATTTCTGTGCCAGTATGCATGAACACACACATGCATATGCATGATCTTTCCTGTTTCAGGGTTGGGAAAGTACAAAAAAAAAAGCTTCTAGAGGAGGAAAGGACATTGAACTAATAAAAATTCCCTATACTTTGTGATTTAGTACCTATAGTATATAAGTCCAAGCTGTTCAGCACTGCTATTCCTGGTGTGTAGGAGTAAATGGAGAACTAAAGGGTCGGTGTATATGGGTGGCTCTGTTTCTGTGTGTGGGTAAAAAAGTGAGTTGCCGCAAGCATTGTAAAAAAATCCAATCTTCTACTAAACTTTGTTTGTAATGCAAGCTCCACAAAACAGAAAGAAACAGTCCACATGCGTATTAGTGTGGCTCATGGACACACACTCACTCACACAACAATGGGACGCTATATTGGTGAAGACTATACCTGTGTACAGTAGAGTTGTGTGGGTTTCTTCCAGGAACTCCAATTTCCTCCCACATGGCTGGGTCAACTGGTGTGTCTAAAGTATTCTGATGTGTGTCTCTGTGTGTATGTACATGTATTTCTATACTTGTGTACCTGAACTGGACTGAAATGGTATGAAAATAAATTAATTCTGTGGAATCTTAGAGGAAACCGGGGATCCCTGAAGAAATTCACACAGACACAGAGAGAACATACTAAATCCACACAATCAAGCAGCCAGGCTTAAATTCATACCCAGGAGCTGTTGTGATGTGACAAACCAAAACACCAGTTAACCCCTACACCACCATGCTTCCCAGTTAATAAAGTTAACATAATCAAACATAAAGCAGTTTGATATACAGTATACATAATGCTATAATTAGGCTTGTGTGTAGCTATTCATGGTGGAGTGTCCACATCCACAGCACCCACAGCACCTACTTTAGCTTAAATATAGGTCACACTACTATAGACAATCTGATATAAAAGCAGGAAATGATCTGAACTGTATTGCACTGTCACCATCCAATATCTTTAGATTGAAAATCTAATATGTGGCAGTTGATAGTGCGTCTGTTGTCTACCCTGGGGGTTATAATAGCCAAATAACTAGTTTCCCAGTAACCTTAATGAGCTATGCCTAGCACATTCAGTTTTATATGCTGTTTTATACAGTTTGTTTGGCTTTCTTTCCCAAGCTCATAAAAGTTGAACATGTGTATGATATTTCTTGTTTAATTCATTTAATGTCTGTTTGCAAGAGGGTAATTTGCTGCTTTTAATGGCTCCAGGAATCAAATGATTTTTTGACTCTTTTTGTTCTGTGTTACAGAATATTCACAGATTGTTGTAGGTTCCAGATGGCCTGCTTGGTACAATGATCAGCATATTTGGCCCCATTCATTAAACTTACTGGGCACACACTATGTTTTTACTTTGAATTACACTGCATAGTAGCAATGAGCTGTTTCTATAAATCTATAAATATTTCAGTAATTAGCACCAATTTATTAGAAGCCCTGCAAGGGGAGACACCAGTCATTTTATTTTACTGGTGCTATGGGGTAACTTTGCTTTCCAGTGAGGGTAGACTATAAATTATGTCATTATAATCTCTGACACTCAGACTGACTTGACTTGACATACACCCTAACCCCTCTATAACATTTGCAATGACAGTTTGTGTTGAATGCAAGGTGTTCATGCTTATAAGTGTTGAGCAGTTGAGCTCATTACAGCCTAGCAGTTAAGGTACTTGACTCTGGACCTGATGGTCCAGGGTTCAAATCCCACCTCTGCCAAGCTGCCACAGTTGGCTTCTCAAGGCCCTTAACCCACCATTGCTTGAATTATAATGATTTGTAAGTCGCTCTGGATAAGGGAGCCCGCTAAATGCTGTAAATGTTAATACTGATGGTTCACAAGCCAGCATATGTAAACTTTGAATATATAATTTCACACAGTAATACTATGACCAAGGTTTTCACACAAGCAGAAAGCAACAGGCACAGCTTTATGCACATTGATGACAGATTCTGAAACCACAAATTCATTCTTCCAGTTATCAACACCTTTATTATTGAATTAACATTATTTCATTCCGTTGTCCAAAAGGCTTTATGAATAATTATAACAGATTATCAGGAATGTTAATGTTTGCCTCAAATGCATTAAATAATTTTTTTTTTTAATTATTCCCTAATTATTGTGATCATTGTATTAGACATCTTCAACAGTTTGTAGCTAACAGCACCAGGTTGTTTGTTCGAGAGTCCCCACTGTTCTTCCTCACAACTTACAGATGTGATGGGCAGTGTCAGCGGTACGCATATCAGTTTGTACAAAGTCAATAAATGCATCTTTGTGGGGTCTCGTGAGTGTTGAGAACTGTGGGTGCTGGTGATGGTATGTCCCTGTTCTTCTTTTCTTTGCAGTAGCCGGCAAACCTGGAACAATACTGCAGACAACTTTTCTACATTATGTCATTACCTTAATTATATCTAACATTACCTGTAGCCCCAGGTTCACCATTACTTTCATGTCCTTTCGACTGGGTCTTGATTTGTGGACGTTTAGTAAAAACTGCTCCGTTGTAAATGCTTTGCAGTTGCTAAGTTACCAAAAACACGCTCTTGTTAACAGGAAATGTTCAAAGCGTGCTGCACCCATTTGCCTAATCGGGCTTTGTGGGTTTGCTTTATTAATTCATTTTAATGTGACGTCCTGCATGCCAGCTCAGTCACTCGACCTGACATGGAAGTGCACTCGTTTGCCGGAGCCCAAACACTCACGAGCACAGTCTCTGGAGTACTGATTCAGAATTAGATTCTGGCCAATCGGAGCCCCAAGAGCCCTGCCTCTGCTGGGAATACTTTCCACTCATGCCCGGAATGTTTCAAGGAGAACCCGAAAGCATTCCAGGGCTTCTTTCTCCAGTTCACCCTTTACTTCATGGATCCATGGACTACGAGACCCTAGCAACCAGGATTGGCTCAAAGCTCAAAGTGGCACAAACCAGCACTCAAAGGACTGAACTTGGATGTCATGATGAGTCTGCATCCATAGAAGACCTGATCAACACAGCCATCTGCCTGTACGATCTACTGAGGTACGATCCACAGCAACCCAATCTCCAGCCTCAAATAGGCATTCCCAAATAAACTGTCAGCTCTTCCATGAGCCAAGGAGAACCCATGCAGCTTTGAGGGCCCAGGACAGATAACTATGACAGTTAACTGGCTCTCCTGCTCAGCTGTGCCTCCCTAAGGTGGGATTTATCCACTCTCACGCATGGAACATGAAGCCATGAAGGAGTACATCAACAAAGTTTTGCTCAACTCACCAGTTTCTTCTTTGTGGAAAAGAAGAGAGGAGGACTATGCCCATGCTTCAACTACTGAGGACACAACCAGGTCACCAAGAAGTACCCCTATACCACTGGTGCCATCAGCACTGGAACAGCTATGACAGGTCTGGATTTTCATTGAGCTGGACTTGCATAGCAGATGTAATCTGTGGCAGATTTGAGAAGGGGACAAATCAAAATCGCCTTTAGTACAACCAGAAATATCTGGTTACACCATATGGGTTATCTTCCGCTCCCAGTGTGCTCCAGTGCTTGATTGATGACATACTAAGACAGCTGTTGTGAAGTTGCATGATCTCATACATTGACAACACTCTAATATACTCAAGGGTTCTGACAGAGCATATCACCCACGTTTGTCATTTGCCATTTGTTTCTTCTTCGGACTGTATATTAATTTTGAGAAATGCGAAATTCATTTGGTCATGAGAATGTTATGAGTTGGGTGTTAGGACCCAAGTATGTGGGATAGACGGAGTCGCACAGTGTATAATAAGAATGGAGAAATAATATATATTAACTGGGGAAAAGGGGATAAAAAGCCCTAAAAAATAAAAGGAACCGGGAGCGAAACCCCAAGCCTGGGCATGTCTCATTTGGAACGGTCACCCGGCGGGAGTGATGCTATACAGCGCAGGAATGCCATGCTGGGTGAAACTCTAGGCGGGTCACGTCTAATTTTTAGCAGGCAGTCGACTAGAGTGAGGCTGGAAAGGTGCTAAGGACGGAACGAGCGCGAGGTCAAGCGTGCGAGGGGCACACGGAGAAACCGGGCTGGGGTGTGTCTCAATCGGAGCGTTCCCCCTTTCCTGCATAGATGCCCACGAACCTGGGAAGAGTTCCAACAGTACCATCTTGCCATCCAAGTACTTTGTACGATCATGCACCCCTGCATCCTGTCTGGCAAACTTAGTCTTTGTGCCTGTACCAACATGGGGTGAACTCAACACCTGGGCACATAGTAAATCTTGTACGTGATATACTAGTATCCACCACACCCTGGCACGCATACAACAAAATACTGGTAGTCTTCTATGAAACATGGCGTTCAACAATTTATGATTTCAACTGATTCAGGATTAGGTTCACTCCCACACTGGACTTCATAATTTTATACTTTAATTTAATATTTTATTTTATATGCACTATTTATTCTGTATATGAATGTATATATATATATATATA
>JAUZST010007128.1:0-14391 GCA_034779995.1 Parotocinclus haroldoi | reverse complement strand
TGAGTGTGTGTGTGTGTGTGTGTGTGTGTGTGTGTGTGTGTGTGTGTGTGTGTGTGTGGGTGTGTGGATCTGTATGTATGTATGTATATATATGCACCATGTATATATATATATATATATATATAGTTGTGTGTGTGTAGCAATGTGGGCGAAGAATAATGAAGGATCAAAAACAGTATAATTCTGACTATTTACACACCTGCCTGATACATTCCTGCTTCCTGCTGTTTAAACTAGAGTTCAGGCTTGACTATTCATAAGGACACACTATGTGAGACTGTTTACCTACTGCACCTTGGTAACACAAACAGTCCCCACACTAACAAATGTTCCATTTATTCATTCAGGAGGAACGATTAAACACTCCACCCACAGGCACGAGCACACATATATTAAGGTTGCATGCAGTTACGTCTGATCGCAAGACTGGAATACACAAATTTCACTGAGATCATTTGAATGTGAGCGAAAACAGCTAAACAAAACAATCTGCTGTAAAAATATATATTTGATACATATATAAAGTGCAGGTTTCAAAAGGGATTCATAGTTAATCTTTTGTCAAGTTTTTTTTTTTTTTTTTTTTCAACACTCAGACGAAGGGGTTCGAGACGGGTAAATGGGTGGGGCAATGACGCATGAGGGAGTGAGCTTGAAAAATATGAAAAAGTATAAGTAATTAAGTAATTAGAACTGCTGAATGTTTCCTTTGCTGTCATATGCCAGTCAGCACAGATGTGATGAATTTCAGCAGCAGCTGATGAACAGCAAAAAATGTTGATTTCCTCACTCAATCTAAGCCAGTCATGTCTGTATTGCTGTTTTTATTATGAATACCCAAACTTGAGTGCCTCTGGTCTGGCCAGATGCCGCAGAGACACAATTAGCTATGTCTGAGCTAGGAAAGGTCATATGAGGTTTTCTCGCTGCAAAGGCAAAGTGAAGCCCAGTGGCAGTCAGGCATGATTGGCCAAAGGTGAATTATGAGTTGGGTGTGTTTATTAAACGCGTACAAGACAGCATCCAGTATTGGACCTTGCTAATCCATGTAAAGGGATCAAAAGGGATTAAGTGCATACCAGATGTGATGCCAGTCCATCATGGGACCCTGTCACAGCACCACTTGACATTTTCTCTGCAAAATGGTCTTCTGTCCATCTCTCAAGGCTGTTGCAGTGATGAGTCACCTTCTACTGTTCCACTGGCTTCTGCTCCATCAGAAACTGCCAGTTAATTAAATATGCTTAAGTTTATGGTTATCAGGTTTCCAGTTTTCAGTTTAGGTGACATGTAGGTTCAATGTTTGGAAACAATAAAATAAGGTGGGGTGTTATGGTGGGGTCTGGGATGAATAGGGTTATGGCATAGCTTCATGTTTAGACTAATGGGTGTGACTCGGTGGTTAAGGTTCTAATCAGAAGGTTGGGAGTTCAGGTTCCGGCTTTGAGTGAGGCCTTCAGTTACTTGTTACTGGGAAACTGTACTGAGTTAGCAATTGTCCATTCTCTCTGCACATATGTATACAGGAACACTAGGCAAGTTTAATGGGTCTAGAATCTAGTCTTAAATCTTTATTTAAGGCTGTTTTTTTGACAGGATGTAATGAGACTGACAGGTAATGTAGGCAGAAGCTACTATGAGGTCTAATGACGAAAAAAAGGACTTTTTTATGAGAAGGGCTTTTCTGTAGTAGCACATTTAGTTGGAAACTGGACATAAAGCAATTGATTAAAACTTGGAATATTGGAAAGACACATTTAACACTTGCGAGACAACATCAAGCGCAGTGTCATTCAGTCATTTAATTCATTTAAATAAATATTTTATGTAAGTGTTTCACACGTGCTCGGTGGGTAGCACCGCTGCCTCACAGCACTAAGGTCCCGGGTTCAATCCCAGGGTGGAGCATCCTTTCTGTGTGGAGTCTGCATGTCTTCCCTGTGTCTGCGTGGGTTTACTCCGGGTACTCCGGTTTCCTCCCACAGTCCAAAGACGTGTTAGGTGAATTGGTGTCTCTAAATTGTCATTGACTTGGTTATGTATGTCTTCAGGTTAACTTGTGTGTAGATGTAACCTTGCATGTGTCGCCGGATAGCCAGTGATGCCGATAAGCGACGTTAAATAAGCCAAATAAACAAACAAGAAAAACCATGTTTCATGGTTTTAAAATAAAAATGTGTTAAAAATAAACCTTTGTTCTTCGATGTAGTTCCAGTCATTTCTAATGTGTTTTCTAATGTCTTTTCTCTTGTGTTTTTTTCCAGGCGATAAGAGACTGAAGTACATAAGTTTGACTATTTTGGTGATCCAGAATGCCTCGCTTATCCTCAGTATCCGCTACGTGCGGACGTTGCCGGGAGACCGTTTTTTCACCACATCCGCTGTGGTCATGGCCGAGGTCCTGAAGGTTCTCACCTGCCTCATTGTCATCATGTTTCAAAAGCAAGGTTCGTCCTCATCTTTTTGGTCAATTAGTGATGCACTGATATTTTGAAATTTTGAAGAGTTTGAAAAGTCACATTTCTTTTTTTGCCCAAAGAAAGGTTCATGTCAGACCAGTCCAGTGAGTGACAAATGCAGATATTCATCAAATGGTGCTTGGAGAATAAAATGTGTATTGTTTCAATTTTTTAAATAAAGAGCATTTGTGAACACAGAACTACTACAAATGCTCTTTACTTCCCCTTTGTTGTGAGCAGCAGCAGCAAAATAATAATGAATAGTTTCCCCATGTGGATTGTTTTTCAAATCTCCATATATATTAGACCAATTAAAAATTGATTGATTGTACATATAGGTTGTACATATAGGTTAAAAATTATTTTCTAACATTAGGAATCATTCTGTGCGAGGCTTACCGTTTATATATTATTTCAGGGTTTGGCTGTGTACATTTGTCCTTACTGAACATAACACGTTTTTGTGCTTTTGTCGTAGACGTATGTTTACCATTATGATTTTATTTCACACTTAAATGTTTTCTAATTCTATTTGGTAAAAAATAATGATATAATACAATGTAAAATCAGGTATCAAATAACAGACTATGCTTAATGCTCAAAGGCTTTTTGTTTGTCCCAATGCAGGAAATATCAGGGATTTTGTGGCCTTGCTGTATGATTCTATAGTGGTGCAGTACTGGGACACACTGAAGTTAGCAGTTCCATCACTTATCTACACGTTACAGAACAATCTGCAGTATGTGGCCATATCCAATTTACCAGCAGCCACTTTCCAGGTGAGCAACCCGTCTGCTTTCTCTAAGGCCTTTTTGCCTCATTCTCTGTAGGCTTCATTGCGTATTTAATGTTTCTAGTGGAAATGAAGAAGAAACATTTCCTGATTATGCATGGGGTCCTGGAGTTATTTCCACGTATCGGCCATGTCAGGGTTTGTCCACTGCTATTCGACATGGTTCTTCTTACCGAGTCATCAAAGCCAGTCAGATACATTCCTAAATTTACAAATTAATTCAGTATTACTCACATGTACGTGTATCTTATTTCAGACAGTATGAACTTAAACTCTGTATTTTAGCCCCGCAACGCCTAAAAAAGCTGTGACAAGGACAATTTAGGACTAGTACTGTGCGGGAAAAACAAATCATGATTACAATCACCTATTGGCATCACTTGTTTGAAATCACATTATTATACTGCTCACCAAAATCAGGGGATATTTCACTATGTGAGATTTCACTTTGATGTATCCTCGCATTTTTGTGAGCAGTATAATAATGTGATGTCAATAGGTGATTGTAATCATGATTTGTAGGGGTGCCACGATACGCATAGCAATATTCACGTTTTTTGATACAGGGGTTTCGATACGATACGAGCTGCGAATTGAATACGTTAAGATTTCCGTTTCTCAACCCGCGCTACAGAGTTGTAGCCATCTGCAGAGCAGAACAGAGTTCTGAGGCATACTGTAGTTTCAAACGGCATCTAGTGGTATGTTACTGTGACGATGCCCAAGCAGTGTTTCGAGCTACTGGGGGAAAAATGTGGTTGTTTCTGGTTAGCTGACTGTGAAATGGCTAGCGGAGAGAGCAAGACTGAGTTGGAACAACCAAAATCACCCTCACATCCATCTCCTGTGTGGGAATATTTTGGTTTCCCAGTCTGTTACAACAATGGTGGGGCAAGGAATGGTGGACAAAACGGTAACTGTGTGTAAACTTTGCTCAACGCGATTATCAAACACCGGTGCTTATACTTCCAACATGCAAACTCATTTGCGGAGACACCATCCAAACGTGTCACTTACCGGAGCAAGGAGAAAACACGAGTGACAGCAGCTGCTTCTCCCCGGCAGCATTTTAGCAGCCGCTAAGTGCCAATAGTGAACGGGCAAAGCAAATTAAGGGAAGGTTATAGCGTCTGATTTATAGCCCTACTCTGTTGTAAACTATCCTGGATTTCGCAATTTGCTGGGGGAAATTGAGCCTCGTTATAAAATTCCATCTCGCACTCATTTCTATTAAAACTTCTAGTACTAGTCATCCTTTTTAAAATCATTTTCTTTCTCCTTGTTGCATCGAAAATGTGTCGTATCATGGAGCAAAAACAGCAATATGTATCGTATTGTGAAATTTGTGTATCGTTTGACCCCTAATGATTTGTTACAAATACTGAATCCACAAAAGGATGTCTGAGGATCAAAGGTGTGCATTAAATACCTGAGAAAACTATTGGAAGATTTGAAAACTATGTACCTCAATTGAACGAAACAATGGAAGGGATTTGCATGTTTCTCCCTCAATGGTGCATAATATCATTAAACACTTCAAGGAATCACGAGACATTTAAGTGTATAAAGAGCAACGGCAAAAGCCTAAACTGAACACTGCATCAAGAACCATCACTCATCAATAGCTTATGGTCAAGGGATTACTTTTGCAAGCCCCTGTGAAGCACAACAATACAGAGTTATACTTACAAATGTTGTCTGCTATGGGCTTGGAGGCATCTGGCATGGACCATCATACAGTGGAAACATGTATTGTGGTCTGATAAATCAGTATTCCAGTATTATCTTTTTTTTTGTTGATGAAATGTACACTGTGTGCTCCAGACCAAAAGGCAAAAATCACCATCTAGACTTCTGCCATTACTAGCCCCAACTTTCAAGGAAAGTGGCAAGGAAAAAATCCCTAAATGTTATAAAGAAGAACCTTGTGAGAACCAAGACTCAAATGGACTGTACCTCCTTGTGCAGCTTATATGTTACATTTAAGAATTAAATTACAAAACAAAGCTACCTAATTAAGAAAAAATATATTCCGCTTTGGCTGAGTATAAAAAGTAATATAGGGCATAATAATATATAGACTCTGACAATACAATATGATAATGATGATACAAAATAATAATAATAGGTTTTAATATAATAGGAGAAAATACAATATTTTGTAGAGTATAATAAAATGGAGAATCTAAAAACTCAAATTGAACTGTTTCCAGAAGGCCATTTGAACTCCCTTAAGGTAAAAAGGATGAATCCATTCCCGACCCCCTAGTGCTTTTATGTTTATTTGCGTAATAAATTATTAAAAACAACAATAAAGCAAAGTAATGTAATTAAATGAGAATTAGTAAACACCTGAAATAATTGCAATATAATGACGGGAAATTAAAGCTTTTACCATCTAGAAGAACACAGCTATTGCACATTTTCTCAATGGGACAGTGGTGGCAAAACCTTATAACTTATATAATATACATAATATAATGATAAAATAATATACGTAATCTGCCTGCAATTGCATCTTAGTTATTTTTCTTTTACTTTTGGGTTTTATGGGGATTGGCAGACCGTTTTAGTGCATTATTGCCACTGACTGGCTGGATTGTGGAGGTCTGAATTTTTGTTGTCGAGTTGTTCGAGTGAATACGTGTTTGAATTCGGAAGTATAAGAGAGAAATATAAGATGCTCTATCCTCCTCTCCTCTTGTTTCTCTCTGTCTTTAGGTAACATATCAGCTGAAGATTTTGACTACAGCGCTCTTCTCAGTGCTCATGCTGAGGAAGAGTCTGTCGCGAATGCAGTGGGTCTCCCTGCTCATCCTCTTCACAGGCGTGGCTATTGTACAGGTGGAGCAGGATGGTAGCAAGAAGAAGGAAGCCATCGTAGCGTCAGGTTCTCAGAGCTACGTAAAAGGCCTGGTGGCCGTGGTGGTGTCGTGTCTGTCGTCTGGCTTCGCCGGGGTTTACTTCGAGAAGATCCTGAAGGGTAGCTCCGCCTCGCTGTGGCTGCGGAACGTGCAGCTGGGGCTGTTCGGCATGCTGCTGGGCCTGCTGGGCATGTGGTGGAACGACGGACCACAAATCGCAGAAAAGGGCTTCCTGTTCGGCTACACGCCCATGGTGTGGTGCGTGATTTTTAACCAGGCTTTCGGCGGCCTGCTCGTGGCCGTGGTAGTTAAATACGCAGACAACATCCTCAAGGGCTTCGCTACGTCTTTTTCAATCGTGGTCTCCACGGTCACGTCTGTCTACCTCTTCGGTTTCCAAGTGGACGTGATGTTCGCGCTCGGCGCTGGCCTCGTCATCGGCGCCGTCTACATGTACAGTTTGCCCAAAGCTGCAGCTCAGCCCGCTGGCTCCGGCTCTTCTCCTTCCCCTTCCTCATCCACCTCCTCCCTCTCGTCGCAGACGGATGGGTTTCTTCCAAAGTCAGTTCTGGTGAAATGAACCTATGCTGCAAAGTTTTCTTATTGCATAATTCCTCTGTCCTTCATTCTCTATAACTTTTCAGTAACCCCTCTTTAACTTGGACTTTTTGTCATGCTTGCTTTTTCATTTCGGCCTCTTTCTGCTGCTTTTGGTTGATTATTGGAGCACTTTCCATCTCTTACTGGTTTGTTGAGAAAGGGCATGTTATGCTGGGGTGTTCTGTGTGTGCACAGTCATACTGAGAGCAGTTTTATCATAGGTTGACAGACATCGCATATCATCACCGACCTGTTGAGATCTAATTCATAAAGCTCTTATTGTCTAATCATCCTGAAAATCATTGTATGACGAGGTCAGGTGTGTTTGCAATAAAACAATGTAGTCTAGCTTTTCAACAAACAGTTTGGTCTCAGATATGTATGACAGGTTGGGTTTTTAGCTCATTATACCTGCAAAGCTCAAAGCCAGTAGTAGGTAGCATGCTGTCTTTATCAAACATATCACCTACAGTGGTAAATCAGTTTAGTACGTCTTCCAAAATGCCTTAAAGATATACGGTAAGATCATAAGATATATTTGTTTTAAAAGGTATACTTTTTTAGATTTTGAGCTACAAGGTTAACAAGTCATGTTTATTGATTCGATACGGCACAATTTAGGTAAACTCTGCTAGTCTGCAAATTAGTATTACAGCTAAATTACTTGACTCTTAGCAAAACGGGACATTCAGAATTTTTTCTCTAGGCTTGCATATTTAAAACACTGTATAGAGAAACGCTTGTGGACACACAAAAAAAGTTACGTCCACAGCAAGGTTATTAGTCCGCCATCCTTTGTACCTAAGAAGGTATCCGCTAAATTTTGGAACATGACTGTGAGGTCAGCTTCTAATGTTAGACAATAAGCCCTGGCTCACTTTAGGCTTTCCCGTGCATCTTTTTTTGTACACAAGTATCTTATAGCAAGTTTTACTATTGACTTTACTTTTAGTATACAAATACTGGATTAACATGAATCCAATTTGATGGCAGTGACTTCAGATACTTTAAAATCCTGCAGTGAAATTGCTTAATTTATTAAGAACTTAATTCTGTGCGTAATAGCACAGGTATGCGGCGCACAATGTCTGCTCAGACAACGTCCCTCTTGAATTTACATCCGTGGTCTGATAAGCTTGTTTTCATTATCAATAAAGTTAGTATCCTAATTATCATATATATAACGGCAGGACACTGTAGCTGTTGTAGAACGTTACAGCCTAGGGTGCAGAACATTTTATTAAACATGCACAGAAGGAGCAAATTGAATGCTGTGCAATATTTAGCTGGTGGAATAAATGGAGCACAAGTAATAAGTACTGGGTGTTTTTAAACACAGAACACCAGGGAAGCTAAAACTGTGTGCTTGCAGTGCAGCAGACCTGATTTGAATGTGTTTTACAGTTTCAAAACTATTTGCTCATATACAAAAGGAACTTCTGCATTCTGTGTGTGTGTGTGTGTGTGTGTGTGTGTGTGTGTGTGTGTGTGTCTCGAGAGAGTGCAGGATATGGAGTGGCTGAGTGAAACCCATTTTAAATAGTTCAGTTACAGTTTGAAATCAGGTTGTGTAGGTGACAGTTGATACTACATAAATCAGTGTATTGGAAACGCTGTAGTATTTTTACTATTTGGTTAGTACTAAGTTTTATGGAACGTGTCAGGGACATTAAGCAGCGCCTACCTGTATATTCTTATATAGCTGTTGTTTTGAGGACTTGTGTTAAATAAGCATTTCCAACACACACACACACACACACACACTTGTGCAAACACTGTCTTTACTGTTTAGTAGCTGCGATCAAGGTTTTAAACAAACCGGTTCTTCAATGACCACTTCAAACCAGAACTGACTTAACCAGAGCTTCCTTGGTAGTTTAGTTTCTAACCCAGTGCTTACATGTGATTTAGCTATATAGTACTAAACATTGTAAGGAAGAAACCTTGGGAGGACCAAGACTCAAATACGGACCACCTGTCCTTGGGAGGCGTAGATGTTTTAATTAAGACGTGATGCTCAGACAAAAGCGGCTAGTTCAGGCTAGTTCCATGTTAAACCTCGAAACGTGCCGCACTGGTATAGGTTCTGAATAACACCTGATAGCATCACCTTTGAGACAGTGGAGTAACAGATCACAAAGTAGAAACATTAGAGAGAGAGATGAGATTCCCTCTCTTCTTGCTCCTCCTGTTGCCGGTTCAAGTCCCCTCTCTAGTGCCGCAGTTGCTTTTTATTTGCAACTAAGCTTGATGAATGCACTATTGGAAATATGCTCTAGCACCCTGTTGCGCTGCCTATTGCCTGGAGACAAGATGAGATATGGTTGAGTAATGGAGGCATGCAGGATCCATGTGGTATTCTGTGGCACATCTGCCCCCAGATGTTGCAACTGGAGCTGTAGATTGTGCAAACTCATATGGAAGTAAATGCTCAATTGGTTGACAAATCAAGCTAACTGGCAGGCTGGGGGAGGTTTTGCAATCGGGTGGAGACATTGTTGGGAAGCCCTTGCTGTATGAGGGTGGGTGTCATCCTGCTGGGTGACCCACTGACATATGCAGTGGCTCCCCCAGATAGTAAAAGCATCAGTTGGGGCAGCGCTCACCATGAGGCTTTTCTGTTCAAACTTACCCTGCCGTTGGATTCCAAACAGAACCTGGATTTGTCACTAAAGACGATGCAGTGAGGACTTCCTACCGGTGGCCCATCTGGGCCTTTTGGATCCTGTTTCCATGTATGTGTGGACTCATGTGTCCGCTGTTCTTAACATCTCTGTGCAGCTAGGTCAGCACAACCTAGATGGCAGACAGTTCATCGAAACAACCATCCTGCTTCTCTCAGTCCAGTGAAGTGACCCCCTCTCAGTGTCTGCCAACTGGGCAAAACGTCAAGTGCATTGTAAAGGCGTGTCTAGCATTCAACAATTTGTCACCAAGAGGTACACTACCTAAAATTAATTTTTGCAGCAGGACTGCTCCTCTTGTGGCAAGACCCACTGTCTAGTCAGAACATATCTGCCTGAGACATAACTGCATGCCAAGTTTTGCCTGGCTGTGTTATTTTTTTTATCAATGAGTATACAGTGGTGTCAAAAAGTGTTTGTACCCTTCCTGATTTCTTATTCTTTTGCCTGTTTGTCACACTTAAATGTTTCAGTGTTTCATAAATGATCACCAGATGTAGATATTGGACAAAGATGATAAGACAGCAAAATGCAGTTTATAAATGAAGGTCTTTATTACTAAGTGAAAAATAAACCAATTGGCAGTTTGTACTTGATGTGTGTACTATGTACAACAAACTGCACTGCATCTAGTGTTATCGAAACTGTCGTCCACCCTTATGGGTGAAATTCTTTAATTATTAACAAAATTAACCTTAGAGCTCCATTGGGAGCTTCTTTTGACTGATCTGCCTTGGTTTAAACGATTGATTATTATTGATTAATGCAGGATTAGCTTGCTAAAGTGAAAACCCTGGCATATTTGAAATGGGTTTTTTTTAGTTCATACCAAGTTGAATGCTAACACTTGTAACTTGTAAGGAAATGATTCAGTGAGTTGTGATTAGCAGGGTGAGGTACGTCATTCAAGGATTTGGTTGCGGATATAAGCCTAGCCCTTTGTACTGACTCCTTTTGTTTTTGGTTCCAGGAAGGTCTCTGGTGGGAAGCAAACCTTTGTCTTCGTATTTTTATGATGTGACAACTGGGCAGGTCTCAGTTAAAAACTAGAGGTAGAGTAATCCTTTAACTGATTAGCTGATTATGTGGTGCCAGAACATCACACACCCTTTCACACTTCAGGGGAACGTTTGAATATCCAGTCCACTATCCAGCCTGCTCTTAGAGGTTGGAGAAAAATTGCACCAACACGGTAAATGTATGCAAAACTTTGCACTTAACGTAAACCGAGGTCAAAACTAAACCCTGCTCCATGGAGCTGTGTGGGAGTAACACTACCTAACCTATGGATTCAAGCGTATTTTTTACAAATAAATGTATACCGAAGTCTTACAATCTTATCATGAAGCCATAATATAACAACAGGAACATCCTGCAAACTAGCAGGTTGCCTCACTAACTAGTACTATTAACTATAATGTGAATCATACTTAACCCAAAATAATGAAAGGGGGGTGCAATGAATATTATTTTTCTGCCAAGTAAGGGTAGGGTTCACATTTAGAACAAAAGAATACATAAGAAAAATAAATGTATTTCTCAAGATTGGTTAATTAAAAATAAAAAAATGCTTTATTGAAGAAATGTTTATATATATAACTATAGATTAGATATGCAGGTATGCAGCACTTAACGTCCAAATTATGCTCTGAAAACAGGATGTTGACTGAAGAGTACCATGGTCACAAAAAAGTTTAGATACATTGTGTATAGGAATTTATTTTAAACAATAATATTAATGAAACACAATATGAAAACATCTACCACTGCTCTGTGTGTCTGTGCGTGTCTGTCTGTTCATGTGTGTCAAATCAAATCAAAATTTAGTTATGCAGCACTTTTTTATAATGGAGCATTGTCTCAATGGTGTCTGTCTGTCTGTGTGTCTCTGTGTCTGTCTGTGTGTCTCTGTGTCTCTGTGTCTGTCTGTCTGTCTGTCTGTCTGTCTGTCTGTCTGTCTGTCTGTCTGTCTGTCTGTCTGTCTGTCTGTCTGTCTGTCCGTGTGAAATGCATTGTCGCTCATGATTGTGTGTGGTTGTGCCCTGGCTCTTTCACGCTGTTCTGTGTAGGCTCAGCCTGTGCACCTACAGTACGCTTTAGTAACTTTTAGGTTGGTTTTTGGTTACTAATCCATTCTTATGAACCCAAAATGAATTAGCAAACCCTACTGTTATCACAATCACTGCACCATGAATATATTTTGATGCAAGATAATGGAAGTTCTGATAATTATACAGTGTAGTTTGCTATATAAATGTACACTTATTACACAATTATTGTGGACTAGGCTTGGGTCGATCATTGGTGTTATTGATTATTACAGTGATTTAAATACGCGCAAATGTGTTTCAGACGATCTGTTTCTTTAACAATTCACATAACAATTAACATAACTATTTATTTATTGCCCTTCTGTCATTGCAGTTGTTAGTACATTCTTTTTTATTATTATTACAGAAATGCTCCGTTTAACGTCTGCATTACATTCCGTGAAAAAGGACGTCAACGTAGTCATAGATTACAAGTAGCCTTTTATTGCATACAGAAATGTATGTACAATATGGATAACAATAGAATATGCAAATATTTCGTACAGTACTGTATAATGCAGTATTTATTAACTTTATCTTTTATAGAACTTAACTTTACAAAAAGCAAAAAAAAGCCTAGAGTGTAACACTACCATCTTTTCTGCCTTTTAAGACTGTGGCTGCGTACGAAATCGCATACTTCCATACTATATAGTATGCGAATGCAGTAGGCGAGGGCATGTAGTGTGTCCGAATACAAAACATGCTTGAAACAGTACGCAAAAAGTCCCTGGATGACGTCCTCATTTGGCAGCCATTTTTAAGTATGCAAGCAAAGCACACTATTCTAAATCTCATGATTTAACTGGAGCAACGAAGGCGTTCAATGCTGATGAAGTATGAAATATAAAAAAATATTTTAAAATAATTCAAAATGTTGGCGAATCGGGCTTTTAATGAAATGAATGGAGGCGATTATTTTATTTTATTTTTTTAAATGAAAAAAAAAAAAAGGATTTTTTTTTTTTGTTGGTGGTGTGACGTCATGCGTCACATGACATTGGACAAGATGGCGGGCGTAGTGCCTCCGAGGTTCTGCGTATACTGCGTATACTGCATACTTGCGTACTTAAAGAGCATACTGCTTTAATGGTTGGGCAGTGCATACTAAATCGAATCCAGTGCGTACTGTTAAAGTATGCGATTTCGGACGCAGCCTGTGATTCAGTGATTTAATTCCATTAGCAGATGTCGCAAGGCTTCCTGCATAGCAGTCAGATTGTGAGACCGTTACATGGTGTCTGTGCTGAGGGGCTTCACTCTGTCATTCAAAAGTGGAAGATATACGTTGATAGATTAATGCACAACAGACGACCACAAGCTAAACAGCAGTTCAGAGCAGACTTTTTATATTAAATGTTTTATAGTGTATTGATTTGCTATAGTTTGCTGACAGAAAAAAAGTCTTTGCTGTCAAACTGGCATTAGCTCTTTAGCCCAACGTCCCTAGTTTAACAGGAAAATCAGCTTTAACTCTCAAACAAAAGGCAACACTTTGCAGGAGGATTGACTGCAGAACCGTTATGGTGATTTACCGCAACAATTACTTTGAAAGTTTGATTAATATAGTGAATTTAATACAGTTCAAAGTAAATGCGTTTATTTGGTAATCGGACTATGGGGTAATTACTTGACTTTCCAGAAAAATGCATGCAATTTTGTAAGACCTGTAAGTAGACATGGTTCTTTTGAACTGAATTTGCATTGTGATTCCCACCATCTATTACAATATTTCATTTCATCCAATGTCAATATCGTCCCAAGCCTTGTGCAGACATGTTCCTAATCCCCTTTGCTCCAGTTCAGTCCATGTTCATTGTTTTGGACAATGAAGGAACTCGTGTAATAATTCTGTGATATTGTGATATCATGGTATGGTATACTGATCAACTTCCTAATCCTGTCTTTAACATGCTGTGTGTTTGTGGATTTATTTTGTTTCACCAGTGCTAACAAATGGCTAATGCTGTGCCTTTCCCAGTGCACTTATGTGACTGTACAGTAGCCACCAATTTTTAAGAGTTTAACATGTAAATGATAGCACTACCCTAATTATACATATTCTTTTCCTGTTCACAAGTTTACTTCAGTTTTTTACTTCTTCAGGCCTGTTATATATTGTGCATTTCCTGTGCAAATATGTGATTAAATTATGCCAAATTTGTTCTTTCATCTTCTCAAAGCAAAAAAAACCCTGCAGAAATGTACCCGTTATAAGAGACGTACACATCTGATGAATGTTATACTTCAATTTGAGCACATTTTGTATTAGCTAGAGCACATATTTCAGAGACATGATGAAGGATTGGGATTGTAGAGCTGAAACTGGAGGCACTTTGGTAAAGGGTTTTTTATTTTAATCTGTTTTTGGATTATTAACAAATTATAGACATATCTGGGTAATGCTAGAAAGCTACTTTTGATACATCTTTTTTTTAGGTGTATTCTTTTATATTTAAGTATGCAGTTCTTGTTTATTTGTTTTTATACACACACACACACACACACACACACACACACACACACACACACACACATACACATACACATACACACAGTCAAATCCGGTTAATGGGACCACATCGGGATGGGATCGTTTTGGTCCTAATAACCGGCTGGTACGATTAATTGAACATGCCCTATGTTACAAGACGGGACGTGCTATAATTCATGTAACATATTAAATGTTTATTGAACCTTTATTGTACGATTTACACGTATAGCGAACGTACAAACAAGAACTACTGTTGCTTAGCAACAGTAAATAAATTTGCAAGCAAGTTTTTCGAAACGATCTACAACACAATGTATAGATACTCAGCATGGAGTAATAATACTGTAAAAAACAAGTTCTTACTCAATTCCAGTCAACGTTTGAAGAACTTATCCAGTGGGATCTGA
>JAUZST010007127.1:0-14391 GCA_034779995.1 Parotocinclus haroldoi | reverse complement strand
ATATAGATAAGTAAAAAAAAAATAAACAGCATTCATAGGAGCAGTGGTTAGTGTGCTCCCCTTACACTTGAGCAATAGCAGCATCATTTTGGAAGGGTAGCAGCCCAGAAACCACTTTCTCATTGGAGGAACAGGGTGAAAAGGCTAAAAGGTATTAAAGCCCCGAAAGACTGGAAAAACGATTAGTTGAAAACTTGTGAACAATGTGTTACATGTGGCCATTAGACCATTGCTAGAATAATAAATCTTATGGTGGCCTAAAACATTTGAATGCCACTGTATATCCATTTCTGTTAGATTACGTAATTTTGATTGAATGGATACATTTCCCTACAAGGACATAAGACATAGCACATCTTCATTAGCCCAGGCTTATGTACTACATATATGTATTATTAGGGGATATTTCATTATGGGATGTTTCATTTTAAAACATATTTTAAGCAGTGTATTTCATACTGCCGTTAATTTATGTACCAATCTGATTTTGTATTTGAATCCACTATCAAATACGACTTGAATCCCGCTAAGAGAAGTCAGGCACCACATCGACTCAAAAGCTGCCAATGTAAACATGGTCATATTTGTACTCCACTAACACACAGTATTTGACTGCTTAACAGTTCCTAAACACTGATTTGAACTTGGGTAAAAATCCAAATGGTTTGTTTTCTTGGAATACCCAATTTAAGTATGTATTCCCCATGTTTTAGTGTGAAATAATTCAAATTAAGTGTAACGACAACTGTTGGCCGTATTTAACAGCAATTCTTGAGCTCACTGTATGTTTATATACTTACTTCAATATTGCCTCTTGCTTCTGGCTGTTCCTTATGTTGTAGTTAACTTTAGACTGTAGTCAGCAGGAAAACAAGTCCTTTTTTTCAAATTCTCTGCACAATGCAAACAGCACCTGCGTACTTTTGACGTACAGTACTGTGCAAAAGTCTTGGGCCACCATTAGAGCTGTTTTAGCCATGGTATAATGACCATGTATAATATATAGATGGTTGGACTTTGTACTCTTGTATTGCTTTTCATTGCAATGACATTAATACTTGTAGCCCATATAAGCTGTTTTAATACTCCATACAATTTTGCATCCTGCATAATTTCTTGTTGTGTCCTATTAAAGAAAATGAGAACAATGTATATAATGGTCATTTTATCATTGTTAAAACACTGGTATTTCTGACCTAATGATGGCCTAAGACTTTTGTACAGTTCTGATTATCATAACTAATCAGTTTTTGATGTGTTTTTGCTGAGTGTCTTTTTGGTTGTCTTTGTTTCTTTGCCTCCAGTACACATCTCTACCTGTAATGCTAAATACTTTCTGTTTGTGCATTGTCTTAATGTGAAGTAACTTTACATTACTGTTTTTCTTTTGTAACTTGAAGGCAATTACAGCGGGTTACTTCTATCACACAGCCCGTCTCAGTAAAGGAGGTTATAAGAGTGTGAAGCACCAGCAGACAGTGTATGTGCACCCTAACAGCTCATTGTTCGAGGAACAGCCACGCTGGCTCATTTACCACGAGCTGGTCTTCACCACCAAAGAGTTTATGAGACAAGTAAGAGTTTTTTGTGTGTATTTTTAAATGCGCTGAACCATCAAATTTAGGAAATTTTTCGTTTTTGAAAATGTGTGATTTATTTATACTATAATGTATTATTACAGATTAATGAGTCTTGTACCAGGGCCAGAGAACAGCGTTGAAAACAGAGCTTAGTGAACAAAGACTTGACCTTTTGTGGACTATAAAAACCTGTGTGTGGCATTTTAATAGATTCTACACCGTGTTCTACTTGTGAATCATTTTTTGAATCTCGCAGTTTGGGTGTCACAGTGACACAAGTGTCCTGCACAGTCCCTGCTTAGCTCCGGAGATCCCTGGTTCAATTCTGACGTTGCACCTCACTTATGAGGAGTTTGCATGTTCTCTGTGTCTACATGGGTTTACTTTGGTTTGCTCCCACATTCCAAAGACGTGTAGTAGGTTAGCTGGTTGCTCTATTGCCACAGTGTGAATGTGTCTTGAATTAGAAGAAAACGCATTACATAAACTATATAGCCACAAGTTTGTGGACACCTAGTTGCGTGTTCCTTGTTATTTACTGCTAACTTGTTGATTATATCACTAATATAGAATCTCCCTAGAATAAATGGTGGCAGGAAAACATTTTACTGACAATCTCAGTATCTTTAAGTATGACATCATAATTGGCTTTCAGGTCCTCAGATCAATTCAATAACTTTCCTGCCCTCCTAAAACAAAGTCCATGAATGAAGGGTTTGCCAACTTGGATGGACAACTTTTCAGACTTGCACTGAGACTTCACTTTAACCTCATCAGACAACACTAAGATTCATTGGAATGGCAACTATGAGTCAGAACTTGTTGTCCAACATCAGTCCCTGACCTCAAACGAAAACATTCCAGAAGAGTGAGGGCTGTTTTAGCAACGAAGGGGAGATAAAGGATGTCTACTTGTGTTTTGGCAAGTAGCTTTTTGGTGTCCAGAAGCATTTATGCATGTAGTGTAATTGACAGATTCCTAGAACTGAGCGAGAAAGCTCTCCAACAAGCTAAGCTTTATATTTGACAACTAAGTGCTGTTGCTCCACTCTAATCCACAGCACGATGTGCCAAAGTATATCGCTTGCTCTCCCAGATTAAAACGTACTTGTTCTGTGATACATCCTGCAGCTTGGTGGCTTTACAGAACACCACATGGGTGCCATTAACAGCTAAATGCTGGTGCTGAAGAGAGGATGTGCTTTGTTCTGTTCTGATTTATCTGTGGTATAATAAGGAACAATTTGATGCTTTTTGTCTTTGTGTCGTTCTATTTGTCTTTCAGTCTGTTCCATGTGTGCCTTATCTTATTTTTTCAGCTCTGTGTGCTGTTCTGTGTACAATAAACTCTACAGGATGCACCTGTGGAAAATGCCTACAACTAAATACAGATTTGGGTGGTACCTCAAATGAATGGCATTTATATATTTTGACCCGTTACATCACCCCACAAGTTTTAACTTTTGTAATTCTTTCTAATGCACTTAATGCAGGTAGATTCCTTACCTATTGCCAGTGTGACAATATTTATTTAGATAACCTTTTATTTAACCTGTCCTTTTAAGATTAGACTCTCTTTCAAGGAAGACTTGTCCAAAATGGCTCACAATTCCAGTTATACAGTCAAATATAGGAAAACAAACACGAGACAATAGAACTTTCAAAACGGACAAAGAACAACAGATACACTGTCCAGCTTAGTAGTAACAATTGCACTCCAAATTATACAGTTTAAACTCACTCAAGGAGACAGCATTATTACGTTTTTTTTTCCAGGATAGCACTACAACATGTTGACTATTTAATTAAGTATGTATCTATTTTATTGCAGTATGTACATGGTGGTTCAGGCAGTTAGCACTGTTGATTCACAGCTTCAGAGATCCTCTGTTCCTTTTGGATTCTCTTCCTCCCTCGTTAAAATAGACATTCGGACATCGGGCGTCTTTGCCCATGAATGCATGTACCCAGTGATGGGTTGACACCCCGTTTAGGGTGGTTCCCACCTTGTCCCCTGTGCTGCCATTTACTCTCTGGCAACCCATGGTTCTGAATTGGATTACTGATTGAAAATTAATGAATGCATATGTACACAATGTACTTCTCACAACTTTCCTGTTGGTTTGCATCGTTTTCTTAAAGTCAAAAACAGGACAGGTTGTGCAAGATTTTACTGCCTGTAGTCAACGCTGTAACACGTACTGTGTTATAAGGGAGTGGTTGCATTTTATTATATTGTTTTTCCTAATGTTTTCATTTCCATATTTTTCATTGTCAATTGGAATTCATTTTTCATTTTTGAATGTCGTTTTTGTTAGTTTGTTTTCTGTCTGTTAGTCAGTTTGTCAAACAGGGTTTGTTGGTGTATCTCTAGGTATGATTTCCAAAATATACCAATTGTCAGTATTTAACAGGGCAGGCTCTTAGAGGGCTGGGTAGACACTGGGTAGACAATAAAAGCCAGTGGACTTTTATTGAACCGGTCACCAGAACTCGAATCTAGGTTTCTGTTGTGTTGGTGTTGTGTAGTAAACCACCACTGTTCCACCAAGCCTCTCTAATGTTGTTATTATGTAATTTACTTTTATGAACGTAATGAATTACTTGATTAACTTGATGCATATTAATGCATGTCTCCCCTTCACAGACACTGGGGAGTCCAAGGTTGGGTTCAAACACTTGATCTCTTCAGCTGTGACTAGGCACCACCCTATTGTTCCCTTGTGCTGAAGAAAATGTTGTTTTTAATATGTAATTAACTATAATACACTTGGGGTAGAAATACACTCCTCGACAGTAAAATTTCAACACCAAGAGAACGGTTAAGCAAATCAAGGAAGTAGAAGCTGTTGCCAAGATCTACAAATGGCCCAGTCATCAAGCACCTAGCTTGTGGGCGGGGCATAAACAGATCTAAAAAAATTCCAAAATCAAATCATGTAGGGTAGGTGATTGTGCATGTTAAGTCAATATGTTTTGAATAACTTTTACTATCTCCGTTTCAGGTGATTGAGATCGACAGCGGCTGGCTCTTGGAGGTAGCGCCTCATTACTACAAGAGCAAAGAACTGGAGGACGGCAGCAGTAAAAAAATGCCTCGTAAACAGGGGAAAGCTCGGGAAGAGTTGGGCTGAACTCTAAGAGGGTTCTGTTCTCCATTCTCCCACCCACAAGAGACTGAGAGAACCAGCTGGAAAACGAAAATTGCTTGGTCCAAAAGTGCTGTGGTATCAAAGCTGTAACTAACAATTTGATATTTTCCTGATCTTAGAGTGGCATGTAACATTTTTTTTTTATAAAATTGGTTCTCTGTCAAATGTAATTGGGTTGGTGGTGATCCTTCCCAATGGCACAGTTGAAAGAGTTGACAGGGTTGTTATTTCAGAAAGTCTTTGCTTAGTCTGTTAAACAAATGTCACCTGCCTCTTGTCATTGAAAGATGTTGTTGGAAAATCAGTTCAGTAATAACATGTAACCCAAAATATTTCCCTTAGTCATGAGTCATGGATTGAAAAGACATTGTCATCCCATCAGAAGAATGATTGGCATCCTCTGAATTGTGTTATTTATAAACACAATGCACAGTGGGTGTGTGCTAAACTTTACCTCAGCCTGATCTAAGTTTATGAAACCTGTTTTGACATATTTGAAATGTAAATATATTTTTGAAATAGATGTCCAGTTTATTTTCTTTTATCACATGACCGATTTGAACATTGTTTATCCCGTTCTAACTCTGCTGTTATACTATATCCTGATCAGGGATGAGGGAGCAGTTTGTGCCTGTCATATTTCACCCGTCCATCACAGCACTCCAGAACTGGGGAACATTCCCCCTGCCCCTCTCGACTTTCAGAATTGCTTTCTTCCTAGTAGACATTGTCGCACGGTGGTACAAATAAGCCATTACTTATAAAAACAGTCCAACTAAAATCCTGTTACGATTTGATATAGGTAAATCCAAAGACCACCACCTGGGTTCATGTCTCAGTGGGAACGAGATTCAGAGTAGGGTTTGAGTAACGCTTTTAGGTTTTTTGGCATCAGCGTTTTGAATCTCATAAAGATAGGAAAGATACAGGGAGCATATGGGATGGCATGAGAAAACCTGGGTAAACCTGGGAAAACCAAACGTGTTGTTGCATTCTGTTTTGCAATGGACTTATTGTACGAAGGGTCGAAGTAGTCAAGATTTGATATAACAGACAACCGACTGGCTGGAAAGTATTTACACCCTCAGAGAATGCAAGACATCTTGCTTGAGTTGCTTTGAAAAGTTTGTGGACACTGCTTCTAATTATTTAGCTCTGTATTTTCAGCAACCTTCACTTGTAACACATTCATACAAAAGCATACATTTTTGTATTCTCCATAGACAGTCGCAGTAGAATGTGTTGTACTGATACCCAAGTGAATCTCAGGTTTCCTCATTCCTCAACTTTCTGGCCTGCTGTCCTTAATCAAAATACATAGAGAAATAGTTTGCCAGTTTTCATTGATAATTTGGCCGCTTTGCACAGAACTCCATTAGACACCTTGACAAGGCATTTAAATGCCATGGTTAGCCATGGCTTATTGTCTAATGTCAGAAATGGTCATGTTTTAAGTTCTTGTGAAAAACCCTTTTAGAAGAACAAAGCCTGTTGTATTAGCAAATGTGGGAGGCAAACTCCAAACTAACACCCGTGTTTTGCATGTTATTTTTGGCTGACCATGAACTTTTATCTATACTTCTCACAAAGAAATAGTGGATTCTTCAAAAGAAAATATCCCATAATGAAATATCCCATAATTTTTTTTTATGAGCAGTGTCTCATGTCTGCAAATGAAGCAAACGGTGACTCTTTGAAGTATTAAGTCAGGTTGCTCTCTTCCAGCCCTGTTAGAATAATTTCCTTGTTCTTGTTACTTTGCGCAAATTAAAAAGGGTTTAATGTCAGGCTGTAAACATCAGTAAGTGACTTTCAAAAGGGGTTTGATGATTTGATGACTATGGGTATTGCAGCTTGCAGCTGTCCCAGCAAGACGCAAAGAATTTAGTGCAACGTTATTTTCTTATTGATTTAGCAAAAAGTAAAGTAATGATAACACCACAGTAAAGCATTCTGGTTGTGTCCTGATCATACTGTCATAATCTGATACCACTAGATGTAATTCATGATATCACAAACTGAGCCAATGTGTCGTTTTAAAAGGCTAAAAAACATAATATTGGATTTGTTGTTTGACTACATTTTAGCACATTGCTGAAAATTGGACTTAAAATTTCACACACTAAGGGCCACTTTAGAGACACCAATTAACCCCAACGCACATGTCTTTGGACTGTGGGAGGAAACCTATGCAGACACGGGGAGGACCCAGGACCTTCTTGCTGTGAGCAGCGGTGCTACCCACTGACCACCGGGCTGCCACGTACATTTATATATTTAGCGTTTTAGCATGGGAGTCATTTTTGATGCATTACATTTGGCATGAAGTCGGGTGCATTAGAGCAAGTAAGCAAATACTTTAACACTTCAGTGCTTTGTTGATCATTACCTTGATAGTTCCAGCATTTGTTGATTCTGGCAATGAAAGATCAAATTACATCTACTGTATATAGATAGGAAATTTCAAGTATATGGCTCTTAGATTTTAATAAGCAGGTGTAAAAGGAAGTTTTTACCAAAGCCTATTGAGAAATCCAGTAATCTTTGCGTGAAATAGATCCCGAAAAAGATTAATTACATTAGTTTGCCAGAAGCCTTGTGCTAACTTATATTGTCACATCCTGGTAAGGGTTCTTATCAGCCTGTTAATTCTTTTACATGGCTTTAAACTTCCTGCAGAGATTAAATGTGAGATATTGCAGTGTTGGGTTTCTATGGAAAAGTGTGACTTGGTTAGGAGTCATAGATTGCTGCACTATCATGCCAGGTTCATGTTTTTGTCTCTCAACAAAGTGTACAGGGACATCCTGGTGTAAGCAGGGTCATCCTCATCTCATTGTCATACTGTTTCTATAAAAGGACGGGTTTGATAGCTTGAGAAAGCGTATGCTTCTTTCGGTCTTTTCATATCAAATACTTTCTTAGGTGATTTTGCCTGTGTATTGATTTCTCTATCTTAAACCATAAAACCAACAAACAAGGTTACCTTCAGATGTGAATACCATGACATTATTTTCAAAACTGAAAACTGGGCATATGTTTGTATATATGTTTCATTATATCACCTTTAATTTTCCTTAACTCTTACGTCATTGTCACTGTCTTACAATAGAAACCACTGAGGGCAATGCTTTGAAAGCATCGCAGACACAAATAATAAATTACATCCTAAACACAATACAGGCAAACGCTAAGCGACTTGTATAAAGCAGTTATGCGCTGCTGTGTTTGTGTAGAAGTTCAAATTCTACCCAAACCCGTCTGACAGGTTTGACCTGAGAGGCGGGTAAGGAAAGAGACTAATGTCAAGGAAGAAAGTGTGCTGTCCACAGATTGTAGTTGGTAGAATACACAGAGCATATTGCACCGGATTATATGAAGCTAAGGCCAAGCAAGCTTGAGGTGTACCCAATGACTGGAGCCTCTGTGGGTAAGTACAGTGCTAATGTCTTAAATTGCTTGTGCAAAGCCTAATACTCTTGTGCTGTTGCTACTTCAGCTGTTCAATAGATCATTATTTACTTAAAGCAGGATTTATATATGCACTATGCTTTATTCAGTTTCTACTATTTTACTAAGGTCATATTGGACTATTTAATTATTTTAAAGTAGTATAAGCCAGTTCAAGACAGCGCTTCAGGAAACAGGAGTAGGAATTAAGTTGTAAAAGTGAGCAGTTTTCACAGCTTTTCCGAGCTTGCTCTGTACATGTGCTACTGTGGTGCTTGTGTGTCCTTGACGGAAAGGGATTTGCGAATATGTAACATTCTTAATGATCTTTGTGGATTCTCTACAAAGAACTACATAACGTTTAGCTATTTGTCTGAGATTTTATCTATTTAAACTAATCCTTAATCTTATTCCAGCTTATTCCTCCCACATTTTTACATAATATGCTTTTGGGCCATGTGTTTGTTATTGTAATTAGAAAGCATAATATTTTGTCATAATATTTTGCTCAGTGTACTGAACTGAAACCCAGTATATAGGCAGTAAACAGGATCCTGTATTATTGCATTGAAGTAGGATTATACTTGGGTTGATGTAATAATAAATAAATAACTGTAAACCTCATTCATGAACCCCAGCAAATCAATGAGGCGTGTTTGAGCCATAAACCAAAATCTCAGGCAAAAATTTTAAAGTGGATAATGCAGGTCACTTGTAAGATTTTCTCACTTTAAAATCCAGTACAGTTTGAAAGCAACAGAAATGTGGGCCTTTGTGCGGGCCTTAAATATTTTTTAGATTCAAAATGGGGAACTGCAGCAAGAGTCTGGGATTTTGGTACAACTCAAAATGTTTGCCGTTTTCCAGTATAACTGTTAGATAAATTAAGAGAATGATTGTTAAGAGAGAAAATGCTAAAAGCAATCATTCCCATACCAGGCTCATGCTATAAAATAGTAACAATTATAAAGGATATATCTAAGATTTTGCAGTTTATTTGATAACTATCAAGGTTGACACAGTTGTACTTTTAAATTGTAATATTTTCTGATAGGTGCAAAAGCCTGCAGCTCGTTACTATAATTACTATCAGGCTCCTGTCAAGATTCAAATAAACTCAATAAAAGATCCAAAAATATAATGCAAGATTAAAAGGTCTGAACTTATCTTAAAAGATGAAGAATCTATGAAGGTGGCAGAACTAACCTAATGCTAATTTAATCATTTTACTTTCATTGGTTTCTAGTTCATTAATGTATCTAGATATAGATTTTCAAGGATATACTCTAATCCACTAATTTATATGTATAAGGAAGTAGGCTTAATATAACATATATCAATTTCTCTAATATGTAATGATTTAAATGGATACAGAGTTTTGTTAATCAACTGACTGATAATTCTGGTAAATAATAATGACTTCTGTGTTGCTAAAATTATTGTCTGTGAAAGCTGTGCCTTGTGAATTTGAAAGATTCCAAAAATGTAGTTGCTGGTGATTGATGTCTAGCCGTAATCATAGTCTTTAAATATAGAAAAAATTAGCCTTAACCACTTGAGTGTTTATGGTGGAAGTAACCTCAGGCTTCTGCAGATTTTAATTGATGTCCTTTAGCAGACACTCTTATCCAGAGCGACTTACAGTTCATACAGTCTTACAATTCAAGCAATTGTGGGTTAGGGGCCTTGCTCAGGGACCCAGTTGCGGTAGCTTGGCAGAGGTTGAGAAGAGGTGGTACAGTTCAGTGAATATCTCGTGCAATGTGTGAAAATATGTCGCAGATGTTAATGATTGGTGACAAGGAGTGACTGCATGTGCCAAAGATCATAGTTTCCTACATTTTTGGCTGATCTGCAAAATCTTTGCATGTGAATTCTCTTGAATCTGTCCGATTACCTCAAACAACGAATAAGACCCTAGAGAAGGCAGTCACAAAATCTGGCCGAAAGGTGCAAGTCTTTGATGCAAGAGTGGCTGAATATTGATGATGCCCACCTGTAGAAACTTGTCCAATTCATGGCTAATCGAATCGCAACTGGTATTCATACTCATGAAGGTATAACATGCTATTAGGTACTTTCAGTCCCTGGTGACATTCTTTGTATGGTGATTATATCTATTTTATTAACATTTCTTGCTGATTGTGTGTATGGGATTCCAGAATGTTCCAACCATGCTTTCAAACACTAGGTATTCACCCTAGACTTATGTTACCAGTGTCCTGTATTCATATTGTATGCATCTCTGATCTCTGACAATATTTCACCTGATCTTCTGTTACAGATTGGCTGCTTTGACTTCCCCAAGCACCGCTCCTGAATTCTGAAGCTCTGTGCCATGACTGACAACCAAATGAGTGGAGAAGGAGGTCAGGAGACTCTTAAACCCAACATTAAACCCCAATACGATCTGAAAGGCGATAACCTCCAGGAGGCAAAAGGTAAAGCGGAACAATGTGAGCTGCCTCGTCGGAGGAGCCGCAGTAGCGATTCTGAGCGCCGTGGCAGAAGGAGTAAGCGACAGCACGAACGTGGAGAAAAGAGAGAAAGGGGTCGAAGTGCAGAGTCCAGGCATAGTAGCCGAAGGTGGACAGGTGATGGCAGAGAAACAACTCCACACCCTGAGAACTACTTGGATGAAACGGATTGCCCTGTGTGCTTCTGCACCTACAATAATGTTTTTAAGACTCCTAAGCTGCTCTCCTGTGGCCACACATTCTGCCTCGAGTGTCTGGCACGTATTAACGTCTCCTCTGTGGACATTAAGACACTTACGTGTCCTGTGTGCCGCGAGCTGACTGACATTCGGCATGGCCGAGACCTGCCACAGCTCGGTAATAACCAGGACATTTTTCGCATGCTGCCCTCTTCCATGCAGCAGGCGCAGGCGGTGAAATTTGAACGCAGCAAAGGTAAACTGGTCCTCAAAAACCAAACTCTGCCAAACTGCCTTCGCAAGAAGACTGTTGTTCTACCAGTGGGGGTCATGGAGCAAGGTCTCGGGGCAGGGGCTACAATGATAAATGTGGGACGGCCTACCAACAGGATGAGAGGACGACTAGGAAGGATGTTTCAGTCCAACCAGTGCTACTACACTGTGGTCGCCTCCATCATTGCCATCGCCGTGGCTCTGATAATAGTTGGCATATTGACCTTTGTGGTGATGCCAAACATGATTGTTTATGGAAACAGACCCCCATCAGGAGCCAACTCCAGCCATCCCCAGGGACAGCAATGAAATTTTGGAACTGAAATTTTGGCACAAAACACTATACTGGCTGGAAAAATGTAAAGGAAGCATTGGTATGACTATGAGACTATGAGGAAATTTCTCCCAGATGAGTTGGAAACATTGTTGTGACACATTTAGGAAAGCTCTAAACAGTGGCATGGTAGCGCAGCACAGCTCCAGGTATGCACATTTGTCTCCAGGTACTGTCTGTAAGTTTGGTTTGATCACCCAATGGGTGATCCTCCATAAGTCCATAAGTGTTAGTGTGAATGTGTGAGCAAATGTAATACTTGTGAACAAAACTGATGATTCATGGTGATCAAACAGGTGGATGCAGTGCCACTTTAAACACTCCCCTGGCTCTGTCTTTGACATACTGGAACCTCAGTATTCAGTATTTTAATTATTACAACTTTACCACAGTGCAACCGGGGCACAGACTTGTATTGCTGTTGGTAGGTTTTGTTGCATCTTGTCAGTTTTGATCAATTATCCAGCATTTTGATTGTCACCCGCCGTTAAGCTGTTCTGAGAAGAGTCAGAAAGGTGTCAACTCCACAAATCTCTTGAACTCACAGCACAATATATGAAGAACACCCGGAAACACTAACTGTTTGTATGCAGAAAGTGAGTGATGCAGGTGGGGCTGTTAAGGAAGGGCTTATGATAAATTGATTGTTATTTTTTCATCTAACACATATCATTTTCCCTAATAAAAATGGATTCGTTTGTATGTCATCTGTTATTACAAACAAATAATCTCTTTTATTATAGAGGGGACTTTTGGTGTTGGAAAACCTTTGGCTTTCAATGTACACACTGACTAAAATTTAGCCTTTTTATTTCCATAGCAGTTGATGTATAGCAATGTATCCCCTTTAGCACACGTATTAGGGTTTAATCTCACTGTTACTCAAATCATATTCAGAGTATTTTGTAAATGAACTGCACTGTTTAAATAAACTTCCTGATTCCAGAGAATTCCAACCTCTGCTCTTTGAATTGCAACGTCTATGGGGATTCAAACCACCAGTGAAAATGATATTTTCTATTTTTTTTGAATGTTACATTGATTTTCAATTCAAATCATATAATCAGCATGGCAACTTAGGCGAGAAGTTACATGCTTGAAAGAAAGATATTTTAATATATAAGAAGTAATACTTCAGCACTTGCATATGTCACGTACCTGTAATGAAATGAGAGAACAAGTATTGTTCTTTTGAAACAAAGTCTAAGGGCACTTTTGTGGGGCAGCTAAAAAAGTGTGTGTATGTGACTGTCATAAAATAAAGGCTATGTTTTATGTCTATATTGTGCAATTTTTAATATGATAATGTTCAATAAGGGAATGAATCAGCTGCTCCTAGTCGTCTACAAGTAATCTAACCGTTGAATGAAAACGTATGTTTAAAAATGCTTAATAAAGGAAAATCTCATTATTATACAAATGATTAATAGTCCACACGTGGTAGTTGTACGTATTGTTTAATATGTGCATCTGACACTCCCAGAGACTTTCTAAAAATAACTGATACTAACTGAAACAGATACTGCATGGTGCAGTGGCACACTGATTATTGCCTATAGCTTTTCACACCTGGGTTGAAGTCACAGCTCGCCCTGGCCAGTCCCGGTTCCTGTGTGGAGTGTACATGTTCTCCGTGTGTCAGCATGTTTCTTCCTGTGTTTGTGGCAGACTTCCCCAGAGAGCAAAGATTGGAAGTGATACTAAGACCTGTGTTACAGCTGAGTTCTATGTGCTTGAGTGCATATGCACGGACCAGCTTTGGCGCCTTGCATCCTGTGCTGCCAGATAGGCCTCTCTTAAATTATAAATCACAAATAGCCTAATGCAATGCTGGGTACTTTGATAACCACATTACTTTGTATAGTTTAAAATGCTGACTATACATTCGGAAAACTCAAACAGCAATATTCTGTATTAAAAACAAGGACTATGCACTAAAAGGAGCAGACTCTGTGATCTACACAAGCCTACAGTATAACTTGTATGTTTATAGACAAAAGTAGGAAAGTTTTTTGAAACGCATGTCTGTGTAGGTTCTGAGTCAACCAGGTCATGGCAGTTTTGAATTTGTGAGTTGAAGATGTGTCACCTGTCACCTGCCAGGGATTTAGTTGATCAGTCTCTAAAGGTGACATGTGAATGGACGCACTGTAGCCTTCCTACAGTCTTCTAATCATTGTCCTATCCATGGTTTTGCAGTCATTTCTTGTCAGGTCTCTTAATACCATTTGTTAGGTACAGTGGTACCTCAGTTCTCGTTATTAATGCATTAATGAAAGGTTTTTCATTTGAGAACTAAAAAATTCCCCATAAGTAATACCGTGAATTAAATGACTCTGTTTCGAAGCCCCAGAAAATCCACACAATATAAGATTTTCTCCCTGATTCATCATGGCTTATGTTTAGACAAGTCCATATAAACATGATGAAGTTGCAATATAGTCTATGCTGCATCATAGCAGAATCTATTCCACGCTTGCATTGGCCAAAATCATTAACACAAAGCTGATGCGGCATTAAATAAAACTGATAAACAAACGAAATCCCATGCAAAAAGAGTCTAAATGTTTGCTTATTTATTTAACCATGCGTTTTCAGGCAATTTTGAAATGACTTTGGTCTGATATGGACAATCACACAATCATTTTAAAACTACACTACTGGAATTTGGACACCAAAAATATATTGGTTGATTAGTAACATTTGAGGAAAGTACAACTTGATTTTCTCTGAACTATTAAAGCTCAGAGATAAAACATCAGATACCAGTATGTTTAGGTTTAATCATTTACAGAACATAGATTCTAAAAGCTTCAACCTACAGGGTTACTGGGGTTTAAAAAGAAAACAATGTATATCCTTAATTCTGTTATTCTTATTTTTGATATAGACTATATATAGACTACATGGTCAAAATATACAAACACACACACACACATATATATA
>JAUZST010007126.1:0-14392 GCA_034779995.1 Parotocinclus haroldoi | reverse complement strand
ACACACACACACACACACACACACACACACACACACACACACACACACACACACACACACACACACACACACCGTTTTTTTTATGTAGGGAGATATATACTTTTTTCCAAAAGAAATGTAAGGTTTTCTTTTCTCTAAATGTAAAAAAATATTACTTTTAATGACCACTAGATGGCAGAACTCACCTATGAAATGAATGAATCGTTCCCGCACTGATACGAATCCTGCAGCTCAGCAGCTGCGTTTCATCACCAACAGATTATAAAGCGATTTATCAGGTTTGGTTTACGTCACAGGTGAGTACTTTCTGAAAAAAAAAAACATTACAAAGCTAAACAAATAATGAAAATGACCTCAAATAATCACTGGCGTTAATTAGCTTAGTCGATTTCAATAACTACTACTGTGAAAAATAAACAGATGGGCGAATTAGTATTAAATAATGACTTCATTGAACTACACATATAAATACAAAGTCTAACATTGGAAAAAACGTTGGCACTTGCTTATATTGACCAAATATGAAAACATAAAAAGTTAGATCGGCTTATCGTTTCTATACAACCATAACATTCATATTCAAAACGTGCCCTGTTTATTAAAATAACGCTACATGAAATAAGGAAATAATTAATGCAGAATAAATCGTCCTATATGAAATATAAATGAATACATGTTGAGTAACTTACATTAGATGCTATAAATACATAAACAGATAAATCCATCCTACACAGATATCCTTATATGGAAAATAAAAACGTATAAAATTAAATAAATAACATTAAGTAGAATGTAAGTTCCTCTACATGAACTAAAAACAGATGAATAAGAGAATTAATGAATAAATACATTCCTATGTACGAAACCAACAAATAGAAACAGAAATAAACTTTTTAGTACAATTCGAGTATATTCCATTACATATGAAGTAAAAAATAAATAAAAACATAGTAGTAAATTCTCTTATATAAATTAAATAAATTCGGAATAAACATCCCTTTATCAGATTAATAAGTGATTGAGTAAATAAATATATTCGGATTGAATTCGTGTTCTGTAATGAATATGTACTGGGAGATAACCGTCTATTTTAAGTTCTGCTATAATAAATAAATGCAATACTCTGAGTAAATTCCTTTTTATTAAAATAATAAATAAACGTGTAGTCCCAAATTCTGTTTCTAAACAATATAACAATGTAATTAAAACAGAATAGATTTTCACTTCATTGCTGCATGTGTATATTTCAAAACAATTATTGAATACCGGGAGTATTTGATGTATTATCATATAAAAATGATTGTGGGTGTTAATAAATAATTATATTTGATTTATTAACCTGTGTTAGATCTAATTAATGTTCCTACATGATCAGTTTTAATTCTATAGCTTCTATCAGCTCGTGTTCTGGTTCTTTATTATCATAGGCAATAACGGGACCTCTACCTGCAGATTACTTTGAATGGGGCTTGCACTGACCAATCAGTGAGTCGCAGTAAGGCGGGCTCAGTGCGCGTTATCCAATGAGGCTTGGTGTGGGCGGGGCTTTGCAGCGCTGGGGCTTTGTTCTGGGAGACGGGAGTGAAGTTTGAGCTCCGTTATTCTCGCGCTCTGAACTTGAGCAGCGCACTTCACTTTACTGCACTAATTCAACTTCTTACAGCCGCACGGTGAGTTTTGGAGCCACTCCGGAGCAGGCTTTGTGTAGTTTGGAGAATTTTTCTGCTTCTCTTCGAGTGCTGGAACTTTTCTGCACAATGGAAACTTTTTCATCCTTGGCATTATGAGCAGGAAAGAGAGACGGAGACGTGCACGAGCTCTCCAGCACAGGGTTCGAATGCATCTCGTCGGGTTTAGGGCGTTATGAGCCAGTGCGGCTCTCGACCTGTTGCTTTTGGGGGTTTGTGCATGCATGCCTGTTGCAGCCGATGCATTGTTGCACCTGAGTAATGGATTAATGCGTTTCTGTTACGGGACTTTATTTCTTCTGCAAGCTGTACGAAAGACGCACAAAGACGGATCTCTGCACCGTTCGAAGCGGAAGAGAGAGTTCAGCATTGGATCCCCCAAAGTTTACCTTACCTGTGTTTTTCTGCCTTTGGAGTGGATGCATTTCTTTCTGAGAGAGTCGGACTGGCACTTTGAACATGGAACCTTCAGGTAGGTCGACGTTTCACCTGCTTTTGTTGATCTTATGGACTTTGTGGCAAACATCCTCGTCCAGCCAAGTTCGGCACGAGTTCCATGTGCTAGAGGAGCAGCCGGTCGGAACCTACGTGGGCACGGTGGAGACCAAACCAGGCTTCACGTACCGCTTTGGCGAGAGTCACAAGTTGTTCACCATCAATGGCACGACCGGCGTCATACGTACATCATCAGTGATTGACCGAGAGACCCTGCAGAGTGACATCATCAACGTCGTGGTGCTGTCCAGCCAGCCCACTTACCCTACGGAGGTCCGAATCGTGGTCTTGGATGTCAACGACAATGCTCCTGCTTTCCCTGATGCGACCATCGCGGTGTCGTTTCGAGAAGATGCTGCCAAGGGGCGGCAGGTCATCCTGGATACCGCCACGGATGCAGACATTGGCGTCAATGGAGTGGATCACAATACCTACCGGATCGTTAGCGGAAACGACAAGGGCACGTTTCGCCTGGACATTACGGTCAACCCCAGTGGAGAGGGAGCCTTTTTGCACCTTGTGACCACAGGTGGCTTTGACCGGGAGCTCACGTCTTTCTACCAGCTCCTCGTCAAGGTCCAAGACAAAGCGGAACCTAAGAAATATGGCTACCTCCAGGTGAACGTCACCATACAGGATGTCAATGACAACCCACCCATGTTTGAACTGGACCAGTACCAAACAAGTGTGTTAGAAGATGCCGCTATTGGGTCGAGCGTTTTGCAGGTGACAGCCTCTGATCAGGATGAAGGGGCCAACTGTGATATTAGGTACTTTTTAGATGAAGGAACACCTTTCCAAATAGACCCTAAAGCAGGTACAATTATCATTAAGGAGTCTTTAGATTACGAGAGCAAAAAGGAGTATTCATTCACCATACATGCCACGGATAACGGCGTGCCCTCGCTTTCAGGAAGGACTGAGGCAACGATCAAACTCCTCGATGTTAACGATAATGATCCTGTAGTTAAATTTAGGTACTTCCCCACTACTTCCAAATTCGCCTCCGTAGATGAAAACGCGCAGATTGGAACGGTAGTAGCCCTGCTAACCGTTTCCGATTCGGATTCTTCCTCAGCTAATGGTAACATATCTGTTTCAATCCTTGGCGGGAATGAACAGGGCCACTTTGAAGTGCACACGTCTCCAGTTCCCAATCTGAGCTTAATCAAAGTGGCAAGCGTGCTAGACAGAGAGCGTATATCCTCCTATAACCTTACCGTGTCGGTCTCTGATAACGGCAGACCCGTGGCTCGATCCTCCTTCGCTAGCCTGGTCATCTTTGTGAACGATATTAATGACCATCCTCCCATCTTCCAGCAGGCCGTGTATAGGGTCGACATTAATGAAGACGTTCCCAAAGGCAGCTACGTTAAAGGCGTGTCGGCTACCGACGGCGATTCAGGTCAGAACGCCAACCTTCGCTATTCGATAGTGTCTGGGAACAGTTTGGGTTGGTTCACCATTAGCGAGAACAGCGGCCTGGTCACCAGCGCTGACGTGCTTGATAGGGAAACAGCGTCTGAGATCATATTGAACATCAGTGCCAAAGACCAAGGCCTACAGCCCAAGATATCGTACACCACCTTGATAGTAAACATCACTGACGTGAACGACCAGGTCCCCAAATTCACACAAACCATGTATCAACTATCGCTTGTCGAACATTCACCAGCTGGTAGTGAACTTCTGCAGCTATCCGCTATCGACCCGGACCTCGGTGCCAACGGTACAGTACGATTCACATTGGACCAAGAAACGCCACAGAGCATACAGAAGCTCTTCCGGTTAGATGCGGTTACAGGGAGGTTGAGCACCACTGCTGAGCTAGATAGAGAGGAACAGGCTTCCTATTTGCTCTTTGTTAAAGCTACCGATGGAGGGTCTCCACCTTTACACTCCGTCACCAAAGTCGAAGTCTCGCTGAAAGATATAAACGATAACAGGCCTGTCTTTTACCCAGTCCAGTATTTTGCGAACATTAAAGAGAACGAACCTCCCGGATCTTACGTCACGACTGTGTCTGCCTCCGATCCTGACCTGGGCCGAAACGGCACAGTGCGATACTCCATCACCGCCGGAGAGACGTACAAGTTTCACATTAACGCCAACACCGGAAAAATCACGACGCTGATGCTTTTAGACAGGGAAGAGAAAACGAGCTACCAGCTTCAGGTTTCTGCGACAGACGGAGGGGAACTGAAGTCGCAAATACATGCTATCGTTACCGTCAACGTGATAGACACTCAGGATAACCCTCCGACTTTTAGCCAGAAGGGTTACAGCTTTGTGATGTTTGAAAATGTAGCTCCTAATACAGTGGTGGGGACAGTGTCTGCCACTACGGTTGATCTGAACACTAATATTACATATCTGATAGCGTCCGGTGACCAGAAAGGCCTTTTTGCTGTCAATAGCATGACCGGGCACATACTAGCGACCGGATTGATTGACAGGGAAGAACAGGCGTTTTATCAGTTGAAGGTGGTTGCCAGAGGAGGGGACGTTACTGGAGAAACCTTAGTCAATGTTACAGTTAAGGATCTAAATGACAACGCTCCACATTTCCTCCATATCACAGAGCACGTGAGTGCAGTGGAGAACTGGAAAACAGGTCATCACATCTTTCAGGCAAAAGCTTTCGACCCGGACGAAGGGACAAACGGCATGATCACGTACAGCCTCCAGCAGAACCCCAAGGGACTGTTCCATATACATGAGAAGCATGGCCTGATCACGCTTACTGGGCCTCTGGAGGTTGCCACTAACTCCTACCAGGTTGAAGTCATGGCCTCTGACCTAGGCGTTCCCCAGCGCACCTCGACTCTTATCTTGACAGTCAGCGTGTACGACGTCAACGACAACGCTCCCGTATTTGATCAACTCTCATATGAGGTCATCATCCTAGAGTCCGAGCCGGTAAACAGTCGTTTCTTTAAGGTGGAGGCCACTGATAAAGATTCTGGCTTGAATGGAGAAATTGTGTATGAAATTAAAAGTGGTAACACCAATGATGTTTTTGGAATTTTCCCTGATGGGCAGTTGTACATTAAGACAGAACTGGACAGAGAAGTGCAAGATAGGTACAATCTGTTCCTAGTGGCCCGAGACAGAGCGGTGGAGCCGCTGAGTGCAAGCGTTAATGTGACTGTCATCCTGGATGACGTCAACGACAACCGTCCACTGTTCAACAGCACCAATTATGTATTCCGCTTCAATGAAGAGCAGCCACGGGGTTCGCTGGTTGGACGGGTTTTTGCCGAAGACAAAGACTTTGGTCCAAACAGTGAGGTGAGGTACTCTTTCGAAACTCCACAGTCAAACTTTGAGCTCAATGCCATAACGGGGGAATTGACCAGCACTCTGCAACTGGACAGGGAATCTCTGATGAGGCAGCGAGGCACTGCTGTTTTTACCTTCATGGTCATTTCGTTTGATCAAGGACTTCCCAAGCCTCTGAAAGACCAAGCCAAGGTACAAGTCTACATCCAGGACATCAATGACAACGCGCCCAAGTTCACCAAGGACGTCTACCAGGCTTCCATCTCAGAGCTCGCACCAAACATGACCCAATTACTGAGAGTGTCTGCCTCAGATGTGGACGAGAATAAAAATGGCCTGGTTCGCTACCGCCTCTTGGAGGGCAACGAAGCGCACCAGTTCAGCATTGATATTGCTTCGGGTCAAGTCACTCTTGTGGGAAAGTTGGACTTTGAAACGACGCCTTCGTACTCTCTCAAGATTATCGCTGAAGATTCTGGAGCAGTCCAACTGTCCTCTTCTTGCCTACTAACCATAAGCGTGCTAGACGAGAATGATAACATCCCGTCCTTTCCCAAGTCTACCATGACGGTAGACATTCTCGAAAACATGAGGATTGGAGAACTAGTGGCGTCCATCACAGCAGTGGATGCAGATTCAGGTTCGAATGCGGATATAACCTACAGCATCACTTCTAGCAACAATCATGGCACGTTCAGTATCAGCCCCAGCACTGGGAGCATCTTCCTTGTGCGAAAGTTAGACTACGAATCTCAGTCTCTCTACAAACTTAACATTACTGCAAAGGACAATGGCAGGCCTGCTAGATCTTCCTCCATTCCTCTTGTCATTCATGTCCGTGATTTTAATGACAACAGTCCGGTTTTTGCCCCTGGAGATATTTTTAAGTCAATCCCTGAAAACCTTCCCCTGTCCACCTCGATAATGACAATCACAGCCCATGACACAGATGCAGACATAAACGGTCTGCTTGAGTACTCCATAGTCCAGCAAACGCCAAGAGGAAGTCACTTCCGCATTGACCTGACCTCCGGAATCATCCTGACAAACGGAAACATTGACAGAGAGTTCTCCAACATTTTCGAGCTGACCATCAAAGCAACTGATCAGGCGTTCCCTGTGGAGTTCCGCCGCTTTGCCTTGAAGAATGTCACCATATGGGTTACAGATCAAAACGACAACATTCCTAACTTCGTTTCACAGAACGCCTTGGTGGCCGAACCTAACATTGTGATTGGTTCGATCCTGACCACCGTTGTCGCTTACGATCCAGACGAGGGTGCGAACGGCGAAGTGGAATACGAGCTTGTTAAAGGTGACTCCGATACTTTCATCATGGACAGGTACAGTGGGGATATCCGGCTGGCGTCCCAGCTCGTTCCATCAAAACTCATGTATACCCTCATCGTCTCTGCAACCGACCATGGAACGGAGCGAAAAACGTCCCGAACCGAATTGACTATCATACTCCAAGGCGTGGATGGTCCTGTTTTCTCCCAACCGAAATACATCACCATTTTGAAGGAAGGTCAACCTCCGGGCACTAAAGTCATCTCTCTGGATGCTTCCAGCCCTCGTGGATCTGTGAGCAAGGTGGAGTATTTCATCGTGGCCGTCCGAAGCGGCGGGAAAACAGTCGGACGCCTTTTTACCATCGACCGTCACACGGGCATGATTCAAACGGCGACAGAGCTGGATAGGGAGAAAGGGGCCGACTTGTACCTTCTGGAAGTCTACGCTATAGAGACGGCGACCAGCCAGCCCCGGACCCAACGAGCTGAGGTGAGTAATGGCTAATTCTCTGCTTACCTGCGTCTGCATTGTTTGGCTATGCTTTGTTTTTTGCTGACAGAAGTTTTTTGGGGTGTAAATCTGTGAGAAACACTCCAAGAAAACGAGAAATCAGTGCTGTTCTGCAACATGTGTTGAAGCCATTGGCCTGGTTTTAGGTGGACCTGGATCAAGTTTTTTTAAAAAAAAATTTTTGATGGAAAAACTGGCAGCCAGACTATGTGAGTTAAAACACACATTTTTGTATATGCGTTAATTAAATTCCTGCTTTATGTTCTTTGTACTCTGAGAGAATGATCTGGGTTGTGTTAAATGTAAATAACCTTGCACTCGAGTAAGTCATGCTTGTTGTAAGTGGGATTTTGTGTTTTTGGCAAGGGTTCCTTATTGTTCCAGCTCAGAAAAAAGAAAAAAAGGTGCTCAGGCTATAACTGGTTTGCTGAGGCTCTTGCTGGGTTTTGTCTTCGAGAGGGAAGTGTGTGTGTATCCTGTGTTTCGTCGAGTTCCTGTCTGAACCCCCTTATCAGCTGGTGCGAATTCCACAAATCAAGACGTCAGGCAACTTTACTGATTACTTACATAAATTGTATCCCAGTCGAGTAGAGTTGGATGGTGGACAGTCATATTTTTTCACAGTTCAGGTTTCGGTCCAGAAAGGAAAAGGGAGGGGTCAGAGGATGGAAAGGACACGAGTGGTTTAGGTTCTTTTTGATACCTGTCCCCCACAGAGTGAGGAGTAATTACGCTGGATTTAAGTTTTTCAGAGTAGATTTAGAACCGGGTGGTCTTGTTTTGTGCCACAGGCTTCGGCTCAGAGGGCAATAAATGACCGTTAAATTCAGCTGACCCTTTAAGTCCTGGTGAATAGAAAATTTTCTTTAGAGAGACTGAAAAGAAAAATGTGCACCACTGCGACGCTGTGATGCCTTCGCTCGAGCTCCTGCTAAATCGGCCCCTCGGGATGGAGTTCAAATCCTGCAGCAGTAGAAACGGGGGAAAAAAAATCTGAAACTTTAGCCTGGCTTTTTGGGTGGCTGAAGCCAAGCCACTCCTCAGATGAAAACCAAATGTGGTTCTATACATGCATTTAAGGACATTTCAGATGGAACCAGAAATTTGGTGTTGTTTAGACTTTTTGTTCACTCTCTCGCTGTTTTTTTATGCAGCCTTGCATCACTTCCTCTCTGAAAACATGTTTTGTGTTATTGACTCTGGAAATAACTCATTAAGGAGGTGTGTGTGCCAGTGTTAGACTGGTGCTTTTTATTGCTCGTCTTACCACTTTATGTCATAAAGGAAGAATGCTTGAGAAATGCAGACTTTATTACAAACTACTCAGGACAAAAGCTGGATTTTTTTTAAATATACACAACTGTTACCTTTAATATGTACAAAAAAACCACTTATGATTTTCTCAATCCGTACGCAAAATACATTTTACTAGTTTAATCATGTGGACGTTTTCTGTAAGTTAAATCTTAGAATTGTATATGTTAAGGGTACAAGTTGGGAGCACAGTAGGCAGGGTTTTGGGAGGTAAAGTCTGAATGAAGGCCATAAATGTCAATATTGTTTACATCAAAGGGCAGTTAGTGCTCTCCTGCAGGTGTGTTCAGGGCCACTGTGGTGTCGTTTTCGTAGCAGTTCAAAAAGATTCATTCTGTAAATTGATTCTTTCAGTTCCCTAGTCATGGACAATATTTTTTGAGCTTCTTCAGGTTATATTGTTATGGTACATCCTGAATCACAGGTTTGGTTTGATAGGTTTATTTGTGTTTATTTTAATAGGTATGTGGTTCATTTAAGTTACCTGATCAGTTTAATAATGAAGTGACAGTTCAGTTTGTGCATGCTTCATTTCATTTATTCGATTCTGTTAGATTACTAATGATCATTTCAGTTTGGGCAACGAGCCACACAGCCAGCCCTGACCAATAAGCCCTGTTCCAATGACATCAGCCCTCCCATCCAAAATGAACCCAGACCAGATAAAGCTGTTAATGCACTTCTGTCAGTTTTAGTGATATTGATTATATTGTGACTCACTTTGTTGAGTTAATTTATATGAATAATAAAAAATATGTTTGTAATAAATGATTATGTCGTACAGGCACAGGCTCTTGATGTCATCTCATTGCTCCTCTTTGTATAGACTGAACAGTAGTTATAGAATTGTCCACTTTTCTACAAACTTAGGCCCATTTGGATGAGGACATGATCGGCTCTTCATTCTGGTGTTGTTAGTTCACGCGCGAGTGATCACTTTCATCTTTTGGGGCTTTGTCCTTCTCTTTTTGAACTAAACCCCCTGTAAATAGACACAGAGTCAGTAATTGTACCTCTATAGTCTCTGTAACACACAGCTGTCTGTATATAGCCTAGATATATGAGTCTCTGTACCATCTGTCTGATTTAATGCAGCTCTCTCTCTCTCTCTCTCTCTCTCTCTCTCTCTCTCTCTTACTCTGGTTTTCTTTCTCTCGCTGTTTTTGATTAATCTTATCCAGTGGCAGATTTAAGGACGGAAAATGAACCTGATTACCTCTTTTTCTTCCTCTCTCACTCTTTTTTTGGGCAACAGGAGGTTAAGAGTTTTGGATATTTAGGGCGAACCCACATTCCAGAGAAAGAGTGAGCGAGAGAGAGAGAGAGAGAGAGAGAGAGAGAGACAGTCAAGAGAGAAAGGGAAAGAGGGAGGCTGAACAGATGACTGGAAAAGATAGAGGTGTTCTATAAGTTTGTTTAACTCTGAGGTGTGCGTGTGCGCGTGTGCGTGAAAGTCCGTTCTCTTTCTTTGTATTGTACTAGTACTTTATGTAAATATTTATATACAGGGACCTTACCAAAGGGCCAACCTGAGACACTGACTGGAACTGATCCCTCAACCTTCTCACCACTGTCCAACACAGTTGTCAAATTGTATGATATGTCTCCTATTCATTTGTTGCTGGTGGTACTACTCTAGCCCAGCACTGTCGTGACCTGGGCCAAATCCCCATGGTGCCTGTTGACCATTTTGGACTTGACACAGTCAGACTGGGATAAGAGATCTTACTTTGTTAACAGCAGACCTGGTGCCTAGGGGTGTGTGGTATTGAAAAAATGATATTGCAATATTTTCTGGGATTTAATAGACAACGATAATAAGTATTAATAGCACTAAAATTATGCAAAAGTTGTTTAGTTAAACACACTTCTCTCGATTGGCACTGTGTCTTTCTCGATTTAACTGCTGACAGCATTTGTTATGTCAGGCCACCTTCTCGGTTTACTCCTGTAAGGAGGTTTTTTTTGTAGAACGACTCCTAAGGTTTGCCGACTATGTTTTCGTGCTTTTATCTTGGCTGCTTTGGGTTTGCAAAATTTGTCCTATTTTTCCTATTCTGCATACTGTTTAGTGAATAGACTAAGTGAGATAAGTTAGTTGGAGAGCTAGAAATAGTTTGCAAATCGCATCTTTTGACCAACTTTTCCAAGTCAAACCACCTCCAACAATGAAGAGGCTGTTGTTGTCTGAATTTTGTCTCCTTGCACAGTGTATTCATCTATTTGTAACCTCAGACATCGGCTTTTAGGTAGAATTTTAGCCTTTAAGGTTCTACAGTGCGCTGCAGAGTCCCATCTGGCTGCATGTTGTAGTGAATACCTGAACTTGTTGTGTCCTTTGCAAAGTAAGTGACTTAGTCGATAATGGCAGCTCATACATCGTTAAACGGCAATTAAGATATCATAGACCATAAATATCACTCCTGCCCCCATGCACCCACATCTGTACCCTGTGAATGATAGACTGTAGACTGTCAATGTCATGGATCAGTGGACAAAGTGCCAAATCTTCCATGTAAAAACCTGAGCATATTATCGATTCTTTTTTTTTTTTTAGAAGATCATATCTTATCTTATTTGTGCATTACAATGCAGAAATGTGTCATACTTCACTGCACAATTTTTGTTTCAAGTTATTTCCGCTTAGAAACGCAGCAAAACATGTAACCAGAGATCATAAATACTTGCGAATGAGCAGATCCTGTAGTGTAGTATCGTTACACGGTTAGCATCCCGGCATCTCAGGAAAACCAAGCGTTTCTAACTCGGATCGGGTGTAATTGTTGTATAATAATTGCATAACAGAACATGATGCTTGTGTTAGAAGGAAATCAGGCCATGGGTTTTGCCCGGCGGAGTTTTCCGTGCCGTGCTCTGTGTTTGGAGAAAGCTTGGAGCTGTTATTTTCTTCACGCTTGCATTTTCGTGCTGGACGCGTTCGGCTCCAGGTCTGCTTCAGCCGTGCTTCAACCGTGCTTGGAGTGAAACTGTTTACTGAGAAGTTCCTGATCCTCCTCGATACGCAACAGCAGTTCATCCCTGAGGACACAGCTTAAACCTGGTGTATCAGTCTGTGTGTGTGTGTGTGTGTGTGTGTATGTGTGAGTGTGTGTGTGTGAGAGAGAGAAAGAGAGAGAGAGAGAGAGAGAGAGAGAGAGAGAGAGAGAGAGAGAGAGAGAGAGAGAGAGAGAGAGAGAGAGAGAGACTGAGCTAATAAATCAGATAGGGAACGTGAAAGCTTGCCCTGTCGGGTTATGTGACCTCAGCTGAACACTGTCATAAGTTCACGTGGCTGCTACACACTAGGTGGTCTGCATAGGTTAAAGCTGAAAAATGTGTGTGTGTGTGTGTGTGTGTTTGTCTGTCTGTTTTATGTTCATGGTGATAGCTGAATGCCACGGTGCACAGATACGCTGTCATAAAGACGAGTTGCTCTTTATGACACTCACCCTTGTTAATCAGCATCATCTCTCCCTTGGCAACGTAAATTCATAAATCATCTCAATTTAGGATCCATAAACACATCAACCGCAAGGAACAATTTTTAACACCACCTATTTCTAGTTCATATTTTGAATTATTCAGCAGTTCTTTCCAGTCTAATAATCTGATTGGTTAAGTAAAGTTGATATTTGTGCAAATAAATGGAAAAATCATTTAAAGTTGTGTGATAGGTTTGATATAAGTACAATTTTAAAATCATTTATTTTAGCTCAGTTATTTTTAAGGTCAGAGAAATCAGTTTGGACCAATCAACTGAATCATATGAATCATTTAAATCTTTTGAAGTTGTGTCATAGGATTATTGTTCGGCAGCAAGTCATGAAACTGAATCTTTTGTAGTTGAGCTATTGGACTGGTCAGAGGAATCTAATGGAGATTGTAATGCGAATCATTTAAATCGCTTGAAGTTGGGCTGTATGATTGGTCTGATGAATCTGTTGGAGCTGAACATTTGAACCACTTCATTCGTCTTTAAGATACATTAAAGGAATGCGTTGTAGCCAATCATTTAAAACATTGGAATTATTGGACATTGTGCTATGAGATTGATGTCAGGAATCTACTGGAGTCAATCCAATGAATCATTTTCCCCTATATAGGGCTGTCTTGGTGGTTAAGGTGGTCAAGTTTCCTAAATAAGGACGTCTGGTCCTTAAACATTAAATGTAAACAGAAATGAATGTCACTTGTTGCTTTGGTGATATCTGGTGTAGATGGAACGCGGGTTAGGGTTCATGTGTGTCCTGCGATTAGGTCTGATCCAGGTTGTGTTCAAATTGCAGTGTCCCAGACTGGAAAATGTGTCACATCTGATCTGATCCACATCCAGCCTTTAAGCCTCAATACCCAAATCTCAGACCTGTAAACAAGTTCCAGCTGTTTACTCTGGGGTTCAAATATCAGATTCCACGCTGCATTGTTTGATTTTATTGATTTGAGGAAAAACACAAATAAATAGCTTTTTCTTTTTAGCTTTCTGAAAGAAGTTTTAAAAATGATTCGTTTTTATTATTTTGTCCTGTTTAGAGTTTCCCTTCGATCTTGCTCTTTGTCTGGCTTTTCAGAGCCGTGCGTCTTATTCATGACCTTAGCATCTACCACCAGCTGTGTGAAAATACACACACACACACACACGCACACGCACGCATGCACACACAAACTCACACACACACACACACACACACACACACACACACACACACACAGTTATGCAGGCTAATGTGGGGGTCAGACAGGGCGGTTGACAGTCAGAAGATCAAACTGTGAGACCATGATCAGCTCCATATGACACACACACACACACACACACACACACACACACACACACACACACACATAGGACATGGTGCTGTGGGGGGTTAAGACTTGAAATGTATTTTTTTTAATTATCATTATAAGTATTAACCATTTCAAGTTTTCAGAAAATAAAATAAATAAAATAAAATCACAAATGAAATAAAATATTAAATATATATGAACACTAGTGTGTGTGTGGCACGTGTGTGTGTATGGTGTGTGCATATGTGTGTGTGTGTGTGTGTGTGGAGTGTGCATATGTGTGTGTGCATGTATATGTGTGTATGGTGTGTGCATATGTGCGTGTATGTGTGTGAGTGTGTGTGTGTGTGTGTATGGCGTGTGCATATGTGTGTGTGCGAATGCGTATGTGTGTATGGGGTGTATATATGTGTGTACGCGCGTGCGTGTGTGGTGTGTGTATGGAGTTTGCATGTGTGTGTGTGGTGTGTGTATGGTGTGTGCATATGTGCTTGTATGTGTGTGTATGGAGTGTGCATATGTGTTTGTGTGTGCATGTGCGTGTGTGTGTATGGAGTGTATATATGTGCGTGTATGTGGAGTGTGCATGTGTGTGTGTGTGAGTGTGTGTGTGAGTGTGTGTGCGCATGTGCGCACATGTATGGGGTGTATATATGTGCGTATGTGTGCGTGTGTGGTGTGTGTAGAGTGAGCGTGTGTGTGTCTGTATGTGTTCGTGCGGTGTGTATAGGTGTCTCTTTGTGTGTGTGTGTGTGTGTGTGTGTGTGTGTGTGTGTGTGTGCGCGTGCGTGTGTGTGTGCTTGGAATGTGTGTGTTTGTGTGTGTGTGTGCTTGGAATGTGTGTGTTTGTGTGTGTGTGTGTTTGGAGTGTGTGTGTGGTGTGGAGTGTGTATGGGTGCATGTGGTGTGTATAGGTGTCTCTGTGTGTCTGTGTGTGTGTGTGTGTGTGTGTGTGTGCGCGGGTGTGTGTGTGTGTGTGTGTGTGTCTTTGTAGTGTGTGTGTGTGTGTGTGTGTGTGTGTGTGTGTG
>JAUZST010007125.1:0-14393 GCA_034779995.1 Parotocinclus haroldoi | reverse complement strand
TGATTGTCAGCAACTAGTATAAAAGATTAAAATTCAAACACATTTTACTTTAGGCCTCATGAATCAACCACACTAGTCACAATATTTTGGAGCTTTCTGATGGTAATTAAGCACCATTGTGCTGATTTACCTTCTGGCTGGTATTTTGCGGTCCAAATACTTAATCATTATCTAATTTGTTACCAAAAGCTGTTTCAATCATATCTAAACCAAGGTGTTTAAGTAGGCAAATAAATAAAATGCCAGACAGAATAAAATCCAATGAGGCAAAATTAATGGCATAAGAGCACCCTGTTGCACACATAACATAGACTTATAAGGATTAATTAAAATGTAATGGATCTAAAATGAGCATGCTTGTGTATATACAGTACATTGAAATTGGAACGTTGAGTAAAACATAAATAAAAACAAAAAAAAACAATTTGCAAATCCTTTTCAACCTATATTTAATTGAATACACTACAAAGACAAGATATTTAATGTTTTACTTTGACTTGGGCAATTAAAAACATTATGCTTATTCGTTTTTAACCACTCTTTTGTAGAATGACATTTCAAACATTACTGTAACTAATAACAAATAATGTGATTTTTATTTACAGTAGGAAACCCAGTTTTCAAATTTCACAGATCACAGGAGCACAAGAGAGGAGTGATAGTAATTAATAGATGCACCACTGCAGTGAAAATTAATTAGAGGGATTTTAAGTGTTGACAACATTAGCTGTGAAGCCATACTTAATATAGAAATGTATTTCAAGGAATACTGAATAATGTCTATAAAAATGTGATAGAAACTGACATGGGAATGATTATCAGTCTGAGAAAAAAATACTTTGGAAGATGTGTATCCATGCTAAATATTTCATACCAAGAGTAAATGCCCTGGACTGAATGACAGTCCATTGAAGGAGTCAACAGAAGTAAATGATCCCCCAGCTGGACACTTCTCCCTCAGACAAGGGAAATCTGCCTGTATGCAATGCCTCATCTGGCCTCAAGGCACCACCAGGAACCTTGGTCATCACAGTAGTTGGCTAGCTTATTACATCACTGCTCTACCTGATCAACATATAAATTCAGTAATGCATATGATATTTACATTTTTCATAATGCATATAAAATAAACATTGGGATAGATTTTCTTCTGAATTAAACTGCATACTTACTATCTATAGTATAATGCATAGTTTGAAATAATTTGTCTTGCTTGTGGTCAGGGGTCTGTGCAGGTCATGATCATGCAAATGAGAGCCACAACAGTAATTATCTAGCTCCATCATTTACTCAGTCCAAGATTAATTACAGCATTTAGATCTTGTGCCGCAGTCTCTCAAGTGATACATATAATCGTCTGCCTAAGGGAAGAAACAAAAGATGTGTGATCAGATTGAGATGGTGGATCAGTGCTGTATCTTTAGAACTGATTATTTCTTTTTGTAATTGTAGGAAGATACACTGTCTTATTAAAGTATTGACTGGGTGGATTGAGAACCTGAAAATATGCATGTACATTTAATAACTTTTCATTTGTAAAGCTGCTTTGGGACAATGCACCATTATAAAAAGCACAATGTAAATAACTTAGCCCCCTGCTCCCTGTGACCCTGGATAAGCAGGTATAAAAATTAGAGCTGCACAGACTGATCAGCCAGTTTTCAATGTGAAACACATTTAAATATTTAATGCTTAGCTGCTCCGTGTTTGTTTCATCTGTGATCTGTTTTATGTGCATATGTCTTTTTATTAATTAAAAGCTTAAAGTGCAGGTTTGAAATTGTGTTCTATCATTTATGCTCGGGATTTAGAGTGTGTGTTTTTAAGTGCATTACAGTATGTATAGCTTCCCGTCTTGGTTGGTGAATGCTGCTAACTGTGGGGTGAGTTGCAATTCAAATCTTTTGTTTGTACTTGTACCATTGCACTAGCTGATTAAAAGCTCTTATCACAACTATAAAGAACAGTTTGTGCAAGTTTTCAGTGATTGATATTTGTGTGGCCAACACCCAAAGCTATGCTAGTGAGAGAAAAGAGCCAGGTACAAGCTGATATTTTTCTTTAGCAGTTGGAATCAGCCACTATCTGAATCGGTCAATCATATATTTGAAAAATTGGAATGAGAATTGTTTTTTTTTTCAGTTTTTATTTGTGCTCTTGTATTATTGCTCTTCAAGTTTGAACTCTTTGATGTCTGTTCTTAGTTGCAGTGCAGTTAAACTCATCAACGACTTTATTAGCTACACTTCCACATCTCTACACTAATGATCAATTTTATCGGCTTCACTTACTGTGTAGATATACTGTTTAGTTCTAAAATTACTTCTTTTTTCTTAACATTTTTTATTAGTCCATATTAGACCATTTATAATGGTCATGATCTCTACAGCACCATCACAGATTAGGTGCTAGTCTGCTCACTAAAAATTAAGGATTTAATGAAATATTTCATTCATTTTTGTGAGCAGTATATTTGGAGTGGTGGATCATTCTCAGCACTGCAGTGACACTGATGTGATGGTGCTGTGTCAGTGTTTGGGTTTTTTTTTTTTTTTGCTGGCATGACAGAGAGCAGTGCTAGAGTTTTTGATAAACAGATGGATTACAGTCTGTAATTGTAGAACCGTAAAGTGCATATCTACCCATTGACAATGGGTGTGTAAACAATGTGTACCTAATAAAGGACGTGGTGAGTACAAAGTATGCAGAAATGTATGCAAAGCTCATGCCTCTACTTTGTTTCCATTTAGATTGTAAAGCTACTTAACCCCAAGAAAATTTGTGTTTATCAGATTGCAGCTTTATGTGGAAAATAACTACGCTGACCTTCATACAATTTGCTGAAGAACTGCACTTTGTTTTCAAAGCCTGTGAGTGTGTGCACCTCAAGAATGGGAAAGGAAACATTCTTGCTCATACATCTGCACACCAGGGAGAGATCAGCATTCCAACATTTGAGATTGCATTCCTTCATATGATTTCATTCTTCTCTTTTTTTTCCTTTGTTCCCTGTCAACAAGATTTGTTTTCCTTCTTGAAACTATTCATACAAGCTATATATTTACTGACAAGAGGTTGACAGCAGTGGTACATCAAGGTTAAAGTGTGGATACATGATTGAGGAATAGGATTCATTTCGTATTCACAGTCTAAAAAAGCAAGAACATTATAACCTGGCTAATGCTCTGAATACTTTTCACAGCATGCACAGCTATTGCAAATTGAATGTGTGTTGGATGCAATTCAGGGAATCAGGTATATTGTAATATAGTGACAAATATATAGAATAGAATAGCGAACAAGATAGAGGTTATTAAAGTGGAGAAAGAAACATTCAGCACATGTGGTGGGGCACTGTTATCAGTACCATTGAAAAAATAAATCCCAGCATTCATAGGGTGCAGGTGAGCATGCACTCTGAACATGATGCCAGATGTCTGTCTGCAATTATTCAAGCTGGAAAGAAGCTCTGATAATAGGAAGTTTTGTATTTAATGAGAAAATTGGCTATCCTGAGTTTTCTTTGTGATAGTTTTATTAAATGTGAAATGAATATATGAATAAATGATCACAAGAAAAATGCATGCATTTATTATTCAGGGAAATGAAAATGCAACGTTACAAGTCGCTCACTTTGTTCTGTGGAGAAATAGCATGAAACTGGGTAGCCTAGCAAAACAAGAGTTACACAAGGTACTGTGGGGATTTGCTTCACTGCCGATTTAGCAAGTTTTCCCACCTACAAGAATGGAGAGGTCTGTAATTTTTATCATAGGTACTCCAACTGTGAGACAGAAATAGTTAGAAATGAGAAATAATTCATTTAAATTTTAATGCATGAAATAAGTATTTGATCATCTACCTACCAGCAAGAATTCTGGCTCTCACAGACCTATTAGTTTTTCTTTAAGAAGCCCTTCTATTCTGCACTGATTACCTGTATTAATTGCACCTGTTTGAACTTGTTACCTGTATAAAAGACACCTGTCCCCACACTCAATCGGGATGGGCTAAAGGACAATAGGCAAGCAGCTTGCTGAGAAGGCAACAACATGTTGGCGCAGTTATTATATGGAAGATACACAAAAGAAAGAATTTACAGCATAGCAGACACCTTTATCTAGAACTGATACAGTATTCCAATTCAAGCAATGGTGGGTTAAGGGCCTTGCTTAAGGACCCAACTGTGGCAGCTTGGCAGAGATGTGATTTGAACCCTGGACCATCAGGTCCACACCCCAGTACCCTAACCGCTAGGCTAAAGGTTTAATCTAATGTTTTCTATCGTGTCTTGTGTGAGGACAGGCCATGTGGATGAGTTTCTTATAGTGCTTCTGTTCAGTGGAACACTATGTCAATTTTAAAAACATTTAAAGACAAACACAAATGAACTATCTTGCATCCATACTACAGACATTTGAGAAGTCTTATCTACTGAATAAAAGGTCAAATCTGTTCTAAGCTTTTCTGCAATTCTAGCTGCTCTGTTTCCCACTTATGACAGTAGCCATTGTGTACAAATATGTGAGACAGAACTTAATCTGATAATGGTGATGGAAGATTATCACAGTTTATTACAAACCAGCAATAGCGCACAGCTTAACGTTAGCAGAATGTGGTCTGAACATTATGAATATAACAAAAACTAAATCAGGATCCTTGAACATTTAGTCTGTCCAGTTGTTGAAGGAAAAATACCTCCCAACTCCCAAAACAGATTTTGTTACATACATCATTATTATTACATCATATTTGGAATACATGAATAGATTTTATTTGACAATTAAATAATGTTTGGGGCCCTGTTGATAGTTTAAAGTTGAAAGTTTTACTGTAACTAAATGGTATTTCAAACTATGACATTGTGATATACCAATTATAGAAACATGTTCTCCTTTGGCTAACACTGTTATAGTATTAATCTCTGGCTAGATGTATCTCTTCTTCTTTCCTCGCGATTCAAGTACCCACGAAGACACGACGAGGGAATACTTTGACCGACGTGTCGCATCGCCTGTCGTCAAAGGCACACACAAGTCAATGCCAATTTACCAATTAACCTAACACATGTCTTTGGACTGTGGGAGGAAATTTGAGTACCCGGAATAAACCCACGCCGACACAAGGACATGTAGACTCCACACAGAGAACCCGGGACCTTCTTGCTGTGAGGCAGCGGTGATACCCAACAAACCACCACCTGGCTATTGGAGTTAGCATTTATATTTGGTGTAGTATATTGTAATTTGCAGTAACAGGATTTAGTCAGCACTGTTTTCAAATGACTTTTAGTGGTTCTGAGTATGTACAGCCACTTGAAAAGGTATTCATTCCCCTTAAAATTAAATGTACCACTAAGTTAAATGTATTTTATTGAGATATTTATTGATAGACCAACACAGCTGGTAGCTGTGTACCAACAAGTAGTACATGATTGTAAATGAAAATGATACATGATTTTATTATTGTGACTTTATTGTTTTTTTATAAATAAAAATACAAAATCAATAAAAAATAAAAATAAAAGCTGAAAAGTGTGATATGCAAAAGTATTCAGCCCACTGCACTATATATATTTTACCACTAAATAACATCCAGTGCAATCAACTGCCTTCAGAGGTCACTTAATTAGTTAATAGAGTCCATCTGTGTGCAATTTAGCCTCAGTATAAAACACCTGTTCTGCAAATGCTTCAGTGATTTGCTAGAGAACACTAGTGCATAAACAGCATTTATTTAGAAAGTTGCAAAGACGTTTAAAGCAGGGTTTGGTTCTAAAAACATATCACAAGCTTTAGGCATCCAAGGGAGCACTGTTTAATCAATCATCCAAAAATGCTCAAGTGCTCAACAACTGGCTGTCCACCTAAACTGATTGACCAAGGAGAGCACAGGTCAGAGAAGCAGCCAAGATCCCCATGGTCACTCTGGAGGAGCTGCAAAAATGCATGGATTATTTTTTATTCCACTTCACAATTTTGCTACTTTGTGTTGATCTGGCATTTAAAATCTCAGTAAAATACATTCAAGTTTGTGGTTGTAAGGTGACAAAATGTTTAAGGTGTATGACTACTTTTGCAAACCACTGCAGCTAAAGGTATGAAGCCATTCTGGTAAAAGTGGTAAATTGAAGGAGGAAGTACATGAACTAACAGCTTTCTAATTATCCAGAGTCTTGACTATTCATCACTTTTCATAATTTCAATAGATTCTAGTAAATAATAAGCCCAATATAATATAAATTCAATAAGATTGTAATACAGCTTAATTTATACCTTTACTTTCTATAGTGTGAATTGTAACACAAAAATTATCCTCTTCTATAATTTCAAGAGGAAGACACTGATCTTTTGATTTGTATAGTGTGACTAATCAAATCACTCCAAATCAAACTGGTAAGTGCTAAAAACCATCCATTTGGTTTGCTCATTATCCAGGCGCATTTCTTAATTCTCAAAATATGGAAATCAGTTCCTTCAATCAATTATTCCCTTCGGCATGCAATTTTGTTGTGATTAAAGTTTGGCTGGTTTAAATGGCTTTTAACACCTGTGCGAAATGGAGCAGGAGACATGTTGAGATGAGTAAACAACGTTACAGAACCCTCATTCCCCTCTAGTGAGTTTGAAACAGCATAGAGTTACTACAGCAATGAGTCTCACAGATGTTCACACTACACACACACACACACACACACACACACACACAAAGGTGGTTGATCTCTTACCAAACACTTATCCACAGAAACGTAAAGAATGTATTCATCTCTACATTTGATCTACAAGCTTCTTGTGTTAGTGTTTGAATTCATTACCATTTTTATATCAGTACTGGTGGGCTGTATGGACCAATTTGACTTTAAACTTTAAAGGTTTTAATACATTTCATTGTTTGCTCCTTGTGGTTTGCTCTTTGTGAAACAATAGCTAACCAGCAAAATGAAACTAAGGGGGTGTCTTGTATATTTACTGAAGTTTTAAATGAAGTACAGTCTATCAACAAATTGGCAATACGTGAAAATACAGGAGAGAACTGCAAGCAACAAACAGTAAGTTAGGTAAATACTAATCAAATATACTCACACGATTCTTCAAACATATACTCCCGTTTGGTAAGTTTGTTGGGGTTTTGTTAGTTAGTTTGTTTTTTTTTTGTCTTTTTTTCTCTTTTTTTTGTCAATTAGTATGTGTTTGAAGAAAAATAATGCCTAAAATGAAGCTGCTAATTGTCTTGAACATTTTTTAAGATAATATGATTTGATGATTGGATTGGATTAACCGTACAGTCGCAGCCGACTCTCGGTCACTTGATGGATCATTGATCTCCACACATTTCTGTCTTTTATCGATGTGATCCATGAAGTATTTCAGCAGGATAGTGGAGTAATTTGCCATTGCTTTCTCCACCTCTCCCCATTTATCTGGGCTTGGGACTGGTGTACAGCTGTTTCCAGTTCCATGTCTGGGGTGTTTGTATACACAAGTCAATGACAATTTAGAGACACCAATTAACCTAACCTAATGTCTTTGGACTGTGGGAGGAAATCGGAGTATCCAGAATAAACCCACACAGACAAGTGGAGGACATGCAGACTCCACACAGAAAGGACCCAAGCTGCTCCACCCTGGGATTGAACCCAGGACCTTCTTGTTGTGAGGCAGCAGTGCTAACCACCAAGCCATGCTGCCCGATTTGATGATATGATGACTCATTTGGCCAATGGGAAAGTATGGCATTAGATCTCACCAGAGCGTGCACCTGTAGGGAATTTATCTATATAACCTGTTATCTGACTCACCTTCCCTATTTTTTATTGTATTTTATTTTAATTATATTTAAACGGGGAAGTTACAGCCAAGATAGAGTTTCTTACACAGATTGGATAGACTGCTGAGTTTTTGAAAACATTTATTTAGGAAAATATTCATTTGACTTCAACAATTACAACTACATTTATGCTGGGGGAAAAAACTTCCATGACTAGTTTAATATCCCCTGATGAAATTACAGCTTAATCATCTGCTGTAACTGTCAAATTTGATGGAGATCACTGAACGTTTTTTTACCATTAATTTCAGTAATCTCTTTAGCCATACTTCAATAATCTCCTTTCTTTGCATGATGCTGGCCAACACTTTGACCCTTCTGAAACCCATTAGAATCTGTTCCATGATCATGGCATACCTCCTCCAGCATGAGAGGCCACTCACCACATTAGTTATGTATATCCAGATTATTAAAATTTTACACAGATTTAAAAAAAACTAATTTAGGCATGTAGTTGTGGGCATTCAGATGTAATGAAAAGTCTTGATCTGTTTAACCTACTTGGCCAGGGTTTGAGTTTACAATGCCATCCAATAAAAGTGACAATATAAGACAGCATGATTTAATTGTCTTAAGAGGAACTGCATATCAATCATCAGCAGAACTATTTCAGTTATTTGACTTTCTTTTGTTGAAAGACAAATAATCCAAAACAATAAAGTGAATGTATTATATAAATACAATAAAGGTTAAAGGCTTAGTTCTCAATGCAGTATGTGCACAATGTGTGCTTGTTTTGATAGCAGGTATAGAATAAAGCATACTCTAAAGTCTGCTGTTTAATTCCAAAATATTGGAATACATTTAATACATTTAAGCTCTTAATGAACAGATAGTTTGGAAGAGTCATAATAGATTTAAGGCTCACAATGACAGTGCATCTTCCATCATGGGTCTTTTGCTGTGTCTTTTTTCCCTTCTTGTCGACTAGACTCTTCCCTTTACTTCTCTTCTTAAATCCCGCCTCCCTGCTATTTCTGCTCCTGTGGCTCATCTTATTAATCAGTGATTTTCTCCAGGTTTTGTCCCCACTTCTCTAAAGATGCTGCTGTGATTCCAAATCTATAAACCTGGGTTAGATAATGATGGAAACAGTCAAGGCTCTCAGCTTCAGGATCTTCTTAGCAGAAATAATCTATTTTAAACCTTTTTAACCTGCCTCCGCAAACCGCACTGTGCTGTGTCTACCCTGTTAAGAGTTGTTAATTATCTTTTATTGATTTCTTATGCTGATTTTCTTAAAATCCTTGTATTGGTTCAGTTCCTATCCTACTAACAGGCATCAACTCATCTCTATAGGTTCACACAAGTCCTCTGCTGCTCCAGTTGCTCAGAAAGTACCCCAATATTCCTTCCTGGACACCTTGCATATGTATTTTATATTTTACTATCTCCCCACTAGGGCAGATAAATCATGGGCTCAATGTTCACTGTTATGCTGATAAAATCCAGATTTACATGAGCACTGCATCTCACCACATGCTCAGCTCACTCACTTGGTTCATGCATTGCAGATTTAAAGATCTGATTGGATAATAATGTACTGAATTAACAATGTACTTATGGCTTAAAATAATGTTTGTATTATATCATGCACTGATTGCTGCCGAGCTTTCTTTAATGGTATCCCTGTTAAGCTGTTAATCAGAATCAGAAGTAAGCAGCCACAGTCCTTACTTATACCAAGTGCACTATGCACATCACTCCCATCCTACAACAGCTTCACTGCTTACCAGTATCCTATCATACTACGTTTTAAAGCCCTTCATGGTCTCACCCCTGCACACTTAGGTGAGTTCCTTAATCAGTACTATCCCTCCTGTCACTCCCTCAGATCTTCTGCCATTGAAGTTCTTGCTGTCCGACACATAAGACTTTCATAGCCTGGTCTCTGCCTTTATGCTGCTCAAAATAGTTTGTATTCTTATCCAAGTATCAATGCAAAAGTAAATGGAAAACATACCTTCCAAGATGAAATAAATACACTATTCACAAAAATTAAGGGATATTTCATTAATATGAAATATGATGAATATAGTAGTGTTACATTAGCTGACAAATGTTAGCTACCTAATGGTAACTGATGATGTGTTTGTGGTGCTTTATCACTATATTAAAATAATTCCTAATTAAAAAAAGAAAATACAGAATAACTGTTTGCTTGAATAACTGGTTGTGGTGAACAATGGTGCTGAAAGTCAGTCTTAAGCTGATGTCACACAGACTGTGCTGCTATTATGGCCTGTGCTATTACATCTGTATATATAAAGTTTCATCGGTATATCTGTAATGCAAGAAGGCACAGTGGCAGAATTAAGTGCTAGGTGTGCACATTGCTTTATTTTAATGGACATGGTGAAGACAGTTCATGGACAAAACAATACACAACATATGCAAACTTTCATGCTAAGAAGAAACCCATGAACATGCGGTACAAAAAATGAATGAAGATAAAGTGGGAGCAAAGCACAAAGTATGGAATGGACAAACCAGAGTAGTATAGGAAGGGAGACAAGAAAGAGCAACAATGCAAAATAGAACTGAAAATGCTGCTGTTAAATAGCTCTCGGAAAGTGAGCTGCATTAACATTCCCAGGTCACAGTTCCAAAGCTCCCTTATGAAAAAACAGAGAAAGAAGAACAAACGCTAAGTTCAGAAAAGTTAAATGTGACTTGAACTGAACAAATATTGTGCTGATATTGTCTGAAGAGCTAAAAATTACATATAATCATATTTTCCCAAATAAGATTCAAGCCACATCATTTGTGGTGTCAAAATCCAATCAGAATTGGAATGATTACTGATTACAAGGATAGCTGAGGTATAGCTCAGAGACAGAGGAGGCTTATAGTCATAGTGCAAGTCCTGGTTAGGATACTTGTAATTGGACAAGGCATACGGCATGCTACAGAAAAATGAATGGATCCTATCTATGTCATTGTGTTAGTTTAGCCTTCAAGACCTCACAGACAGGCAGATGACGGACACATCAGATTTAGTTCCAGCTGCATATCACTGTCACTGTATTGAATAATGGCAAAGATGTTTCACCAATAATCCAATTAGTTTGTCTGCAACAGGAACACTTGATGACAGATCCAAGTTTGCTATTTGAGAAAGTGTCGGCCAATGTGTGCAGTGTAAGTGCTAAGTTTTTTGGATTCAAGTTCATGTCCAACCAAAACGGTAATATCCACATCGTTAAAGTTTTTACTTAGTTTTCTAAGACATTTTGAAGGATTTTTCCCATTTTCCTAATTCCAAAAGCTTTGTTATATGGTGGTCATTTGTTATTCGTGGGTGTGGATTATGGTAATTTTAAAATAATAATTATTATTAACAATTGGTATTCATTACCATACTCAAGTTCTACTAATAAATCTAATGTTTATGCAGAATCGTAAATTTCAGAAAGGTCCATTTTCCACATTTCTTTGCAGTTTGCTGTAAAACAAGTCGTTTAAACTTTCAACCCTGTTCAAAACTGCAAATCAATATTTAAAAATAAATACATATAGACAGCTTTTATTACTAAAATAGTTTATATTCTGATCCACTTTTAATAAGCCATGACTCCATTTCCCAGCATGCCTCGCTCAGTCATTTACACTGTCATCCGGTTTTGCAAACCTCCTCATCAAGTGTACTGGTATCCACATTCTTCATAACATCCCTGGACATTTAAATGTTCTTTATATTCTTTATGTTTCATGTGTCACTGAGCACTTTTTGCTTCATTTACTGCTGATGCTCTCTGCTTGGTTTATTGCTTTTCCCTACTATTTAGGGTATTCTGCATAGTAGGATTGTTTATAATTTTCTAATCTTTGGATTGTTTTTCTCTGACCATTGGTGCTCCTGTTTGTGGATCTTTAATAAATCTCCTGATAATCACTTGCATTCACCTCCATTTTCTGTGAGATATACATTTAAACAGAACTGAAAGGAGGATATCTTACTGGAAAGTAGTTTAAAGTGGCCCTGGTCAGTACTGTTTTCTTCGGGTTCAAAAACAATGGAGTGTCACAAACTTTACTGCAGAAATTATTATAACCACTACAGCTTGAACATGTTTAATTCTGCTCCCATATTCTGTTATTGACTGATTAGTTATGGCATTTATCCATTCATAATTTTCTCTGACAAAAACATGGTAATCTTTTACTGTCTGTCATTACACCTGTTTTCGTAATTTTTGTTTGTTTGCCTTATAATGGAGGCTTTCAAAAGGATGCTTTTACCTAACAGAATGGGATAAGTATGGCAGAATATTCAGATTTACATGTAATATAGTAAACTGCAATTAAAGGCGCGCATCCCATCTTTTATATTTATACTTGCTTAATCAAATTCAGTGTCACAGGGAGCCTAACCTCATAACCTTTCATTTTAAAAAGTAGCTTTTTGTTTAAAAAGCAATTATTTGCTCATATCCGTATACAGTATACACCAAGTGGTGAGAACATGACTAGTAAGAAAAAAACAGCAGCACAAAAAAATTGGAAAAGTGTCTGTGTAACCCAAGAACAATTAATATTCCTGCTTCCTCAAATTAAAAATAGGTATGCTGCTCACATTTACCCAACCATTTGCATAAATCAGCACATAAATTATTTGGACATGCTGCTCTTTTTGTCAGGTGCAAATTCATTGGGGAACCCTGGGTAAATTGTCTTTTAATTTTGGGATTGATTTTTACAAAATAAGAGACATGGATTGTGGTTTTTACCACAGTTTTTTTTAATTTCATTATGTCATTATATATATTTTATTTGGAGAGACAACGCTAACAAATGTTCTGATGTTCTGATGTTCTGTTTTCTAACCCTTTCAATTTGTAGAGCTCAGAGAGATGATTGTGTGAAATCATAGATCTGAAGAAGGCTGCAAAAATATGCTTCACTAAAAGAGCACAGTGGCTTCCAGAATTCTTAAATATTAAAATAAGCAGGACTTGTTTTCCTAGGGTTGGTCGCCCCACCAGAGTAACTAACTGGGAGTGAAGCGCCTTGGTAAGGTAGGTGACCAAGATTCCAAGGGTCACTCTGGCTGAGCACCGAAGATCCTGTGTGTTTAACATTCTGGAAATTTCTCCCATCTGTACACAGGATCTTTTTAGCTACTTTATTGCTCTACATTGTAGATCTTAAAACAGAGACAGTAGACAGCGACATCTGTTGTTGTACACTTTGTCTTATTCCACCTCTTATCCTTCATCAGTGCCCACAGGATGCTTCCTATACGAGGCCATCATCATTAAACAGCAACACTAGAGTAAAGTACTGCATAGTAAACCCAAATTTGTACAATGAAGTGTAAAATGCAAACCAATATACACTGTGTGTTAAACAGGAAATTATAGTGTAGTAAACAGAGTCACATTAATTATTACACCTTTGTTAGAGCTACCAGACAATATATATATATATATATATATATATATATATATATATATATATCTGTCCATATCCAGATATCCAGATACCCAGTACACACTTCTGCTCCTTCAGTACTTAACAGAAAGTCACAGTAGCACTCCCATTTATAAGAGTGTATACCTGGCTTGCACAGAACTGACCTTAACCAGTCATGTTACAAAATCCATTAGTAAACCTTCTCAAAATAATGAAGACTTGCAGCAACAAAATGGGATAAAGGAGAATTCTAAAAAATATTAATTGTTTTGTGTCCAAAACATTGCTATTTATATAATGAAAGTGTCTTAGTAAACTGAAATAACTAAAACAATATTCAGTGATAAAGACAACAGTATAGAATACTAAGCTTAAGATCACAGGGTTTGAATTTGGTTATGTAAAAATGAATGGATTAAATCCTTCTCCCACATTTTTGAGAATGAGCGAAATCAGTGTGTATACAATTTTCTGCCTTTGAATGCACCTCACTAACATTAATGTGTTAGTGATGTACATTCCAACATGAACAATAAGCTATAATAAAAGCAATAATAATACACCTATTATTATCATTATTATTCGTTTAGAAAATACATTGCATAAAATAAGGTTTTCTATTGTTTTCTATGCACTCATTTGCATAAATTAACATAAACATCATTGATCTTCTTTCTTATAATTTTATTGGATGTTTATTCAAATATTTCTTTAAATAAGCATGATGGCAGAGCTTAAGTAAGAATAAGCACCCCTTGTGATGATGCCACTCACGTTAGCTGGGGTGCATCTCATAGCACCAGCACAGCATTAAAATTCCAAACTTAATTATTTTTCAGTGAATAAACTGTGTGTCAAGGGAGGAGTTACAAGGAGAATGTTTAAGCAGTGTAGACAGGAACGAAGCATGCCTACCTATTGAGTTGATAGTGTAAATGGATATTTTGTGTAAATTTTCCAAGCTTTAATTGCACTTTTAGGCCCATCGGGAAAGCTGGATGTTCAGGCACTGGCTCTGTGATGTATAATTAAGTAAATTAGAGAGAAAGAAATTAGTGTGTCTGTGTGAGTGTGTGTGTGTGTGTGTGTGTGTGTGTGTGTGTGTGTGTGTGTGTGTGTGTGTGTGAGTGTGTGCGTGCATGCCTGTGTGT
>JAUZST010007124.1:0-14394 GCA_034779995.1 Parotocinclus haroldoi | reverse complement strand
AGAGAGAGAGAGAGACAGAGAGAGAGAGAGACAGAGAGAGAGAGAGAGAGAGAGAGAGAGAGAGACAGAGAGAGAGACAGAGAGAGAAACAGTGCAAGACAACATAAGTACATTCAAGTTCTATAATATAACAATATAATATAAAACACATGTACATAATAATATTAGGGCAATAACAGCATCAATGTGACTATATAAATAAGAATAATAAATGATATGGTTTAATATTAATAATATCTTATTGCAACATTATAGTATAGTAACAGTACAGAACCTGTTATTATATAAAATGAGAGTACTGTTATAATTCTCTAGTATATTGTGATATGATGTAAACTGTATTAATATTTTATAAAGTAGCAGCAGTTTAGTATAGTAATAAGAATAATAATAGCAGCGATAGAATATTGGTGGGGCTAAGTTGTAAGAGAGAATAAATAGTGCAAGATATAGCTGAATAAGTTATGAATGGTTTGGTCATGCAGAGGGAGTGATGGATGATTCAGCTCTGGGAAAGAAACTGTTCCTCAACCTCCTAGTCTAAGTATTTATTGTCCTGTATCTCCGCCCTGAAGGTAAAAGATGGTATCCTGGGTGGGTGGGATCTTCAGCAATGTGGCTGGCTTCCTTATGAAAGCGGTCAGCATACACCAGAGTCAAGATCCGGCAGTGAAATTCCTATAATCCTCTGGGCTGTTGCACTTCCATTAGAAATAGAACGTATTATGTAAAACAAGAATGCATAGGAAGCAGTTGTGAAAGTATGGCAGTCATCAAGGCTTGAGACGAATTCACAAAATATTGATAACTTACTAGAATAACTGCGCTAACTTTTTTTTTCTGTATCACTCTCACAAATATTTATCATGGTCCATATATAAGTACATACTGAATCACTGGATTGTACAGGCTCAGTTTCAGGGTCAGCCTGTCCTATTACTGTTGCTGATTAAGTGAGATTGTAGCCATTGGTAGGAAGCAGCTTTTTGTACAGTTTTAAAGCTAGATTATGGAAAAGGGGGGGGGGGGACTTGGTAATGCTTGCAGTGCAAAAAGTCAGTATCAAAAGAGGTATAACTCACGCCTCTCTATAGCACTACGGCTAATCTTTGTCATTCTCTCTATTTTCTCTGGCCACTGCATATCTTCTGTGTTCTGCGGTTTAGACGGGGCCACAAATGTCTGAACATGAGTGCTACACAGCCCATGAGGCACAGCCTGGCAAGCAACTGATTCTTGGTGTTTCCCCTCTTGTGCTGGTGCCACAGTGGAAACACCTCTCGAGTCTCGATGCCCCTGCTACCTACTGACTTCAGTAATAAAAAATCTGCAGAGCTGGTTGTTAATGAATTAAGGATGATGCTCCTGCTTAGGTGTAGAACTTATCTATAGTGCTTTAACCACGCTTTTTTCGCTGTCCCTGGGCTTGATTTATTAGTGTCCCCCGAGCTGTGCTGGCTACTAAAAGATTCGATTTCAATAACAGACATTGATACTGTACAATAAACTGCTCTTGCTTGTGCGACTTATGACTTCAATGAACTGCAGGAGGCTCTGCTGATTTAATGAGAACATGTGAACGGGAACTGATGGTGGGTGGAAGGTCATCAACGGACAGTTAATCTCCAAATGAGTTCTGTTTGGCTGTGTTAAGCTTAAAGGGAGAAGAAGAATGTGCTTTGTTCTTCCAGCTGGGAGAGAAGTTGCCTTGTGTAACATAGCAAATGTATGTCTGATCTAACAGGTTACACTTAACATCACCATATTAGTGTCACTTTCAGGAAACGCATTGCTGTTTAACCTGTTGTTGTCCATCACACCGGTATGGATGATGGACAGATATTTCAGTGTTTCCCTGTACTGAGGGGAAACCATGTTCACTCAACATGTGGAAGTCTATGGGCAGTTGCTAAATGAATGAATAAGCATCATTAGTACATGGCTATACAGCATAACACCAACTCAAAGCGACAACGGTTACAGTAACCCGGAATTGAATTAAGCATGAATCTTTTTTTTTTTTTTTTTCAATAAAGGTTTTGTTTTGGGACTATAAGAATTTGACTGCCCAGCAGACAGCTGGCACAGTAAGCTGCTAACAATCAGCGGCCTTGTCAGGCAAGGGGAAAAGTTCTTAAAGTCTTTTGTTGCTACTCACAAAAAATGAAAATCCTGTGCATAGTATTTGGCAGGCACTGTTCCAAATGTCTGTACTCACTTGTGCTCACAGGGATTCATGTACCATGTATTTGCATATCAAGTAAGCACAATAAAAGTGAGGCTTATGTTTTTGAGCATGTCTGCAGCTGTTCTCGAAGCAATCACATTACAGAATGGTAGTTATTTCAAGTTTAGGAGTTTCTACTGTAGAAAACCATAGAGTCTCTGTTTACACTCAGTGACTTCTGATTAAGTGCAGTTACTGACATGTAACTTTTTGGTCGGAAATATTAGGTGGTGTAAAAACCTTTGTAGTAGTGGTGTGTGATATTAATTAAAATGATATCTTGATATATTCTGGGATTTTGTCGTTAACAATAATTAGACGAAAATTTAGCAGTGTGTATCTAGAGTATTAATAAGCTGTTTGAACCTTTCTCTCTGAACCGCATGAATTGGCACCGTTTAACCTTTCAATGCTTAAAAAAGAAGTAAAAAGTTTTCCATAAATATTTTAATATTTGATCTTTTCTCAGTATCACTTATTCTGTATTTACTGCCAATGTAGGTCCAAGAGGAAAGTATTGGGTCGGAAAGAGTCAGAAGACGAGCATTTACGAGGTCCCTCATCCCCTCCAGCCACCCCCACTGGACCAAGTCCTGGGTTCACCTCATCTCTGCCTCGTCAGTCCAGCTTTATCCAGCGCAACCTGCGCAAGTCTGCCACCAGCAGCGACTCCTTCAAGGCACTGTTGCTGAAAAAGGGCAGCCGCTCAGAAGGCAGCTTCCGTATGTCTGCTGCCGAGATGTTGCGCACCACCGACCCACGATTCCAAAGAACTCGCTCTCTAGACTCTCCTCTAGATCTTTCATTCACTGAGGGCCTGGACAGCCCCTGCACTTCCCCTAGTCACAACAAAAGGGTGCCAGATGATTGGGTTCGGAGTGAGCCCGTGCTACCACGCTACTCCCTAGGCTCACCGTCATCACCTTCATTAGTACTGGGACCAAAGTACGGCCGATCTCGAACCCCGCCCTCAGCTGCCAGCAGCAAGTACAATGCCCGGAGCCGAATCCTTAGCAGCCCCATGACCGTCATCTGTGAGAGGGATGGAGAGTTAACAGAGAGCACAGAGGGACTGGACGAGCCATGTCCTACATCCCTGTTAGTCACATCCCCAGCACTCTCTCAGGACTCCAATGGCACTTTATGTGAGGAGGAGTGCAGATGAGATATAAAGGACTTTTCCCAGCCAAGGGAATGTATAAACTTGCTCAGAGACTGCCTGATGGCAGTGGGCCAACAAAGGGACGACTAGAGATGTGTTCCGTCTGTCTGTCCCTCGCTTGGGCCCAGGAAGGTGCTACGCGATCAGGTTGTATAGAAGAGATAAGTTCACAAGGTGCCTCCTTCATGTCTTTAATCTGATCAGAATCCAATTTCAGTTGCATCATTAAGCTATTTATGCTTTTGTTCATGAAGGAAATCTGTTTCCTTAAAATTACAACATGTCACCAAAGCTTCAGTTTGTTTGCTGGCCATGTTCCATTGTCAGGTTGATCTGCTACATATTGGAAATGTGCTTTAATGAGGATTAAAATACGAGTAGTGTAGTAGTGAACGAGAGGCGAAGGGATTGCAGATGGTGGGGTTACCTTTGTGCAGTGCTATCGAGAGACTACTAATTCACAGTCCAGTTCTTCTTTAGAGTTAGAGCTCACCAGAGAGAGAAATCCAATCCAAAATGGATGAACTCAAGTCCATTTTATAAAAGGTTAGCTAATTTGGTTCAATGTTAAGGTTCACTTGCATGCTCTTCCTGCAACAGTGCTAAACAGTTGGTAGTAGAGGAGTAGAATATGTACAGACAGGCTGCAGTGATACCTGGAACGCTGGCTGAGAAGAATCTGTCGCCTTTTAGTGTGTAGCTTTGCACTGTGTTCATATGTCTCTGTTTATATGTCTGTTGGTCATTTAAAAAAAAACCCGTAAAGCCTAAGTTGGTTGTAATTCGTCAGCAGGGTGATTTCTTTTCGATAAAAAAAGAGAAATACCTTACTTGAAATTAATAACAGATCTAGCTTGAGTAACCAAAGAGCTAAACTCTAAGGCTGAGGGCATTTTTCTGACTTTAGGATTCTTGTGAAGCTTTTACTTTACTAATGCCGCTCTTCTGTACCGTTCACTTAAAGCGCTCTACTTGTGCTGTTTTATACTGTTTCATTATTACAGTACAATAACATATACAAGCAGCTAACGTGAATTTATTTTCAGAAACTTTGTATGACTTTATTAGAGGGAGTGGCTTCTTTCTGTAGAGTATTTATTTTAGACTAGCCAGAATGTGTTTTGATTTAGTCGGGAGAGACTGTACAGGATGATCTGGGGCCCAGTATGCATTGGCTAAGTAACAACAACGGATCTTGGCTTATGTTCAGAATCTGGCTTGATATTTATGAAGTCTCACTTTTTTCTTTAATAAAGAGGACAGAGTGAGATTATTTAAATGTTGAAGAGAAAGAAGGCTGCTAATCCTCTTGTGTATGTCTCTGTAATAAAAAAAAATATTTGAACATCGCCCATCTGTCCTGTCTCTCTTAAATTCACAGCCTGTCAGCTGGTTGGTCAAACACTGTAATGTGTAATGTGTTTCCATGGCACTCTGGACTGTCTGTCATCTCTAAGGGTCTCTGTAAGGTTAATGTTATGATTTTATTGAAACATAATTATTATACAAATTAGATTACCTTACAAATCAGCATACAAATTTGATGCATTACTCAATAGTAGTGGGTAGTAGTATTCGGGTTGTGACAAATCCTCAACCAGCAGCATAGTATTTATTCATTTTCTTATCTGGTGCCATTGCCGTGCCCAGCCAGGGGTGCAGGGCAGGAGCGACCCTAGACAGGGTACCCTGGAAACACACGTCTTTGAAACGTGGGAGGACATGCAGACTCCACACAGGTGGAGCCCAGGGTGGGATCAAACCAAGGATCTCAGAGCTGGGAGCCAGCAGTACCAACCACTACGTCACCATGCTGCCCCAACATAGGACTGAAAATATTAATGCAGTGGTACAGGGTTATTACTAGAGCTGGACCCTTTTTTTAATTGGACGTTTTGGGATAACCAGCCCTGGCCACTGTTCAAAAATAGTGGAGAAAATTCCAACTTGCAGCTCATGAACTACGACTACTCAGAGTTACTGAGAGAACGTTCAGTGGGGGTGGGGACATTTATGAGAAGATGAAAACTGTTTCCAGTATTACAACTTCCTGCTCTTAACTGTGATTAATACCAAAATTCTGCTGCTACCAGGTCCACTACTCTGAAATTATTTTTTGTTGCTTTTTTGTATTTACACATTTTTGTTTTGTTTCGTTTTTTTTTACCCATAAACAAGATGATGCTGTTATATATACCGGTATATATTTAAAAAGAGAGCAAACAGGCACTGTGCATTTATAGCTTACATAGTGTAAATTTTCTTACTATATTTACTATATTACTATAATTAGTTATGATACTGATATGATAAAATACATTAAATTGCATTAATGGCATTAAATATCAGCCCCTAAATATTGGCTTTGTCCATTGAAAAAAATTCACATCACATCACATTTCGGTTTTAATTTAATTAATTTTGATCTGTTTGATCTTTGCTCGCAGAAAAGCTGGTGCGTACAACCACTCAAACATTAGTGGCAATTTGGGAAAATCAATCAATTAACTATTAATTACTTATTTGGAATGGAGGGGGAAACCAGAGTAAACTTGCAGTGGAAAACATGCAAATACCACACAGGCAGAGTCTTTCTGAGGTCAGGTGACACAGCAATCTGTAAAGAAAATGGCACATGCACACTAAAATCATGCTTGTAAAATCCTGTTAATCCCATAATAAAAAAGTCAAACTTATCCTGGATTGCTGAACAAAACTACAGGGCATGTCAATCAACTTTACTGCAGGCACTACATTTCCCATAGTGCCCCAGCAACTTTCCAAAAGCTTGTACAGCTACTGCTTTCAGTCCGAACCAGTTTTTGTCCAGTGTTTTGCATGGATTACAGCCAAAAATCCCAGCTGCAGACAAGACAATGTCATTTCATAGCTATGATTTGACTATCCACTTAGAACTGTATAACCTACCAACAGTACTTATTAGACCAATAAATAATAGCTATCAGTCACATTGGCATAAACAAAACTAAGACAATTCATTACATTTTTTTGTACTGATATTCTATTGTTCTTCTGTATTTTTTCTTCATGGCTCATCTATGACAGAGTAACATTCACGTTAGTGTTAAATCACAATGGTCGTAGTGTTTTAACAGTCCAGTACAGCAAGTAGTCTAGAAACGTCCCTGGCTTAAGATACCTTGTGAGATTTTCCATTTTAAGTTACTCTTTCAGCACTCTTTATTTCATATGCAATGCTAGAAGTTCTAAGAAATGTTGTTGCTATAATTAAACTATCTATTACAGATAGAACATAAAAGTGGACTGAGAAAATACACTATGTGGACTGAAATGTGGGAAGTTGTTTTTGTTTTGGGATAATCCCCCTAAATCTTTAAATAGATTTTATGGAGAGATTAGGCTACTACTTTCGAGAGCATCAGCACAAGAAATGTGATATGTGAATCGTCCAACAATACACAGCCCTTTTGTGCTGAGCACACGAACACGATATTCAGTCAGCAGTTACTCCTGAAATAAAGCTGATGACCATGCATGTCCTGGTGTGTGATTTTTCCCTGCTTGCATCCGTGAGAACTTCCTGCCTGCAGCTGGGCTTGTCTTTCTTAGCAGTGAACAACTCTTCAGTTACTTCATCCACACAGAACAAAGAATGCTATTTATTAGAGATTGAATAAATGTTACAACAGGTAGTTGGAATGATGATAATTTCAGTATAAAAATTGTATTACAAAATAGCTAACAAGTTACATTCATTTATTAACCTCAAGTTCTCACTAGCGAGAGACACCAACAGGTGACCCTTCATTAATTACGCAAGCGTCAAACACGTATGCGATTTGTGTGAATCAGCTGCAGCTCACTATACATCGACAAGGTCCAACGTGAAATCAGTTACTTGTCGTCCACTAGTGCGACCATAGAGTTAAATTTAGTTGTAGTCACTTCAAAACAATAAGAACATGTAGTAACTCACAATAAATATGTCATATTAGTTACAAAAATATCCAGAACCCACATTTGTAACCTCACCAAGCTACAACATTTTGAATATGAAAGTAAAGCCATAAACAAAAGCAACAACACACAATATAAATGAGCAATGACGTGTCTGATGATGTTTTGTGCTCCTGGTTCCACAGCTTGTTGTTCATAATATGATTGACTCTGAGGTATCACACTGGGCATCGTTGAACGTATCCCAAGTATGTGAATGTATAGAGGATTTGGAGTTCTAGGCATGCACCATTAAACCTCTGCATTGCACTGAACATATTTTATTGTAACCAATAATATGAATTAAAACACAATATGAAAACGTTTAGAGCAGTACAATGCCTTTGTACCATTCTAAAACCTAACAATTATAAAAGTAGAACAATGTTTAACATCTAAGATTACCATTCTCTTTCCTGTCAGCAGATGTTTCATGGGTTCGTTTTTCTACTTTTCTGTCATTCAGACATGAATTAGATCAACTGACAAACTTACGAAGAAGAGAACGTGGTATGCTAGTTCAAATCTCTGGTCCTTGGGGCAGATTAGCAAAACGCTGTGGTTTATTTGGTCTAGACACTAGAAGCCATTACAGAGCAGTGCTTAATTACTGTAAATAACAAAAAAAAATGGAGAACTGAGTGCAATAACTAAACTAAGAACTGGGCATAGAGACTGGGCATTCACAAACAGGCCAAACCACAGTGAACGGGAATGGCAGTATACCTCGGAACTGAGCTGCTTCTTATCTTACTTCATTTATTTCCTACTAATTCTTGAGATCGTGCCCGTCAAAGCAAAGAGATGTTGATGGGATAGAGGTTAAATGGAGCATGTCTGTAATCAAACTGAATTCATTTCTACAAAACTTTGTCATGCACTTTTGAGTGATAAGCAATAAGACAAAATGTTTTAAAATTTGAAGGCATTTTCAGGAAACGTGTATTTCAGTAGTTTGGCTAATAAAGCTCCAGCAAGAGACTGGTAAGCAGTTAGAGGCTCTTATCGGGCCAGTTTTAATTTGTACTTTAGTTAACCTGTTACAAGTTACTTAACTTATCAAGGAAGATAAAATGACTGTTGTGAATCAGTTAATTTACCTAATTAGTCAGTTATTGAGAGTCAGTCAATGCACTTACATGCTAAGAATAGACTAATAACCACAAAATCTGATCACCAGTTTCCATGCTTTTCAGTAACTCAACAATCACTGGTGTTCATGTACAGGGGGAGTCAAAAGTCACAGGACAACCTGTTGCAGAAACAAAACATTACATATCTGAATATCACAGCAAGTAATGGGTGAGGGGCCTATCTTTTAGGCCATGCCCAGAACATGGATCAAGGGAATATCAATTAAGGCCAGAATTGTTACAGATATCAATTGTAATCAGATTTGCAATATCTCTTGTAGTTCAAAAGTTAGCAACACAGAAAGCTGAAAACTTTTATTGTTCATCACAGGTAACTGAAGATGGAATAGATGATTCTGATATCCGGGGGAACATAGCTACCGGATCATAGCCGCGGATTTCAACAACCGACCACCAGTTTCATCCACAGTTACATCCCTTGTAGCCAAATTCAGAGTAACAGGGACTGGACGACAAGCCACGCAGCGATCGGCAGCACGTGACGAGTCCTGTGACTTTCAATTCACCCTGTACTATGGCTTGCTGCTTGTTTACTTTCATGTATCTACATTTTGGAAGTCCTTCTTATTTGGTATTTAACAAAAGCCTTCAGGCGGTGTAGCAGCAACTTGCTAGCATCACTATGAAGTGTTTATTGAGTTGATATTACCGTACTTTATTACTTTAATATACATTATAGCTATCTATCTGTTTAATCCATTATGTTCATTCTTTTTTGTGTGCTCCTGTGCAGTTTCATGTAAACATTTATTTGTGGTTTGTTATGGCTGTTAAGTCTTTTTCACCACTTTTGCCCACTGTTTAGTATAATAATTTGTGGTTGAAAACAAAGTCAGGCCTTTTGGTGTGACTTTACAGAAGTAGTAAAGCTACCTGCAATACTCTTCGAAATGCATTTGGTGATGTAATTAATCAATAGACTGCACATTAAGCCATATTGCCGAAAAAAAGGCAACCACAGGTACACAAATTATCCTAAAATAAGAGAAAATAGCCAAACCCCAGATGAGTGCTATGTTTAAAATTACAGTACTGTGCAAATGTCAGAGACCACCAATTTGTTGTTTTGGCAACGGTAGAATAATCATACACAACACACTATGATTGGACCTGAAAACTGGGATTTATCACTCATTTCCACTACTTCACTATTGGAATCATTGTGAGCTTTAGCATATCTAAGCCCTTTCACCATTTCTGATTCTGAATCAAGTTGTTTCTACTACTCTTCTAAGAAGGTCATTCCAGGCCAAGCTTCTTCAGGCTATAGAAGGATCAAGTCGGCATCACGATGAAGCTGCCAGACACTGCTTTTGTTCAGGTGTAAGTAAAGGTCACATTAATTACTTGCCACTGCAGCCTATAGAAGATGTTTTTTTTTCCATTTTTTCACAATACTACACAGAAATAATGAAATATGGTCAGTATACCATTGCAAAAGAAACTGTCAATCTAATCAAAAGGTGGACTAGGATTTTTGCACAGCACTATTTGTAAACTGGTCGGACTCACTAATTCCCCTCTTCCTGCTTCATGAGCCACACTTCGTTTTTGCGATTGATGAGTTTGAAGGGACTATCATAGCCCACACGGTAGTAGGGGGCTTCTTTGAAGCTCATTCCGTCTCTCTTCAGGCTCTCAATCAGCTTCAGCAGCTCATCGCGGGTGTTCTGGCTATTGGCAAATCCTCCAAAAGTCCTACCACAAATGAAACAATAACATAAATCTATGAATGTATTACATTTAAACATGTAAAGTACTTCTGCTATACTATTATTATTATTACATAATTCTAGTATTACTATTATTGGTGATGTTTTCAAGTAAAAGCTACAGTATACTTATGATACACCAATAGTATCACAATCATACCATTTTTGTTTAAAAAAAAGCATAAAATGTGCTCACAAACAGAAGTGCACCAACCAGAGCACAGCTGCAATTTGCGTGGCTGAATGTTTTGCGAATTATATATTACAGAGAACATCTTCCTGCTACCATGCCACCTTGCTTTTCATTTTAAAAGCACCATCAAAAACCTCTACTATACAGCATACAACTGCAGTACTACTCTAACCTTAGAAATGGAACCTGAAATACCTGACGAACACAGTGAACTCCTTCTTGTTCTCAATAAAGACCTCAGGGACAGTGGGTGTGGGGGGCTCAGCTTGGTGCTCCTCTGGGATGAAGAAGGACACAGTGAAGGAGCTCTCACAGGTTGGACCCTCTCCAGGATTGATGAGACAAGTCACTGGAGTTGTCATGTCCACTTTTACATCTAAAATGAAAAACATGCTAGAGTTAAACTGTCATCAAAATAACCCATTCACTAATTTGTATTCATAAACGTATGTCACTTATATACTGAAATGCAATTACATTTTCATTTAACTGTAAATCACAACACAATACTATCATCATAGTGTGTGCTATAATTGAAAATGTCTGTCTACTGTACTGTAAGAGTTGTCAGCTGCAGCCCTGAAAGGTTCCCTCTACTCTACACTTATGACTTTTGTTGAATGATCAGCTGACAAAAGAATGCAGTTAACTGTACACATTTTATACATCATTCTGTTAAAGTGCTTAAATGCTTAACTGCATTACCTGCGGCAACTTCACGCTAATTGAGAATAATCACAATTTAGCTTGCTGGTATTTAACACTATAGAAAATGCTTTTACTGTGTTACTGTTCTGTGTTACTCTATAGTAATTCAATACATACCAATGACAGTAATTACTACAAAAAAAAAAAAAAAAAAAAATCACTGATTCTGTGATTAGGGGACCATTTCAGATACTGCTACATAAAAATACCTAATTTTTGCACATTAATTCCTGTAAGTTAACACATTCCACGCATTTTTTTCTCTCCACTGTATGTTTCCAATACTATATAGCACACTTGTTTTTAGAATTAGTAGGACTATAAGGTTACTTGGTGAATAAAGAGTTGCATTTTAGTGCCAAGTTTAATTTTGTCAGGTGTTTATTTCAGTCCTGCTTTCAACACACCTCATCTAGCTCATGAACGTTAGCAAGCTCCTCAGGCAGATCAGGTGTGATGGAAGTAATTAAGCTCTTTATTCAGTTATTTCCTAGCACTGGAAAAATAACTCCTGGATTACAGCAACTACTGTTGCAGTCTTGTATTCAGCATCTGTCTAATATTTCTAATATAATATGTGGATTTATATTGATTTATTGAATGAGTTTTACGCGTTCACCATAATGAATGCTTGTGTTTTTTAAGTACTATATCCAAATGTATATTCAGTTAAAGTAATTACTTACACTTCTCACAAAAGTGGATTTTTCCAAATCAATTTACATGAAGCAATTAAAAAACATTTGAATTTAATCAACAAAATTCTAAGAAAAATTCATGAACAGTCAAAGAAAGCTGTTCAAATGAGATGCAAACTCAATTATCATGATTGAGTAGCAAGTGGCATATTCGTAAGGGTGAACAGAAGAATGTCAAACTGGATGAAAGTAACACATATTGATTGTTCAAGTAGGGTGTATGGTCACCCAAGACCGCCAAAACACACTGACAGCCATGAAGCAAGGACAGGATCAGATTGTCCAGCAGTTCTTGTGGGATCCTCCTCATATTTATTTGAAAATATACCCCAATTTTGTGAGAAGTGAAATATCCATATGACCTTATAATGGCTGCTCTGGGGAATTATTGTTTAGACATGATCAGCAGCCTCTATGTGAACAAAACAAAATACGTATTGACAAACATGAACTTTACCTTTGTGCTGACCAAAGAATTTGTGGTAATTGTCTTAATAAAAGGTTTTTATTCCACACACACAGAAAACAACAACAAAACCCAAAAACAGCCACTTACTCTTTTCATTATTTCCCTGGATGTATTTGAAAAGTCTCCTAAAGCCAGTGCTCAGAGCTTCATCCTGCTCAATACCAGTGACTGAAGTACTGACCCAATTTGTAGTAAGGTAGGTACGCACCTCATAGTCTTGGCCCTAGATGAAAAAGACACGTGATTGAGAATATACAGTTCATCAGAAGGCATCACGAGGCACCACAAAAAAAACTTATTTGTAAATATGATAGTGACATATTGAACATACAAACAATAATGAGGTTTGTTTGTTTTGTTTTCATTTTAATATATGTTTGCATTTTTTAACAAAAATATATACGATAAACTATATATAATTTTCCTAATGTCTCTTGATACTGTGAAAGGGCTCCACATGGATGATATTTTTGGTTAATCAGCTGTCGCTCATTAAAAATGCATCTGTGCTGGTGCATTATAGTAGTGTAAGCAATACCTGTATTTTTCTTTTTTACTACAACCCAAAATCAGAGAAAGTAGGGAAGATTTGGAAGGTGTCTTACATTTACAATTTTGTCTAGTCAACTGCGTTTCAATTTTTTCAATTTGTTAATAAACAGCCATATTTATCACATTCAGGCCTGTAACAGACTCCAAACAATGCTGGGATGGGGGCAATTATAATGATTTGGTACAAAATCAGAACCCACAAAAGGCCAACATTTTGAACATTAAATATGGGTAGATGATCTCCAATTCATCAACAAACCTGATAATGACTGAAATTTAGTAAAATACATTTTCTCAAAGATATTAGAAGGGATTTGCATATCTCTTACTCTTATGTCAGTGCCCTTGGCAGAAAAATAATTTCCAGGAACGTCCATGCATGCAAAACTACATGCTGCATGCAATACAAAGGCATTAAGAGGGTATGGGTAATGGACTGGGCTCTTCTCTGACCTAACAGAGAACGTGTGGAGTCTTCGGAAACAACCCTGTACCGTTGCACATATTAAAAAAACATGTTTGCAGGAAGAATGGAACAAAATAACACTTAAAACACGGACAGTTTGATACCTTCTGTGGCATTTTATAAGTGTGAGAAGGAATGGCATCATTACAAAGTGGTTGAAGCTAAACTGTCCCAACTATTGGGATGTGTTGCAGGTCATGCCAAATTCAGTAATAGAGCTTTATTAACAAATGAAATGAAGTTTGAAATGAACGTTTTCTGATTTGGGGTTGTAGAATATCATATCTCCAGCCCCTTTGTGTATTTGTGCCATTGTGTATAGATGTATTAAATCACATGGATGTTTTACTAACCTTGCTTTCTTGAGTAGTGAATTTAGGATTATCGTATCCTCCAAACACAGCTTTACTGACAATCCTCAGCATCTTCTATTTTTTTACAGTTAAACGCTGTATAAAAAAAGAAGTTATTTGTGTGTTTTATCTGAGCAGGTTCACTGGCTGTGCTATATAATATAGCTAGCTATAGTAATATAACCAGAAATAATGAAGCATTTGCCAGTTCATGAGTCGCTGCGCAACCGAGACTTTACGCAAGTAAAATACACAAATACTAGTCAACATTCTTATTTAGAAGAAAAAAATTACTTACCTGTCTCTCAAAATCAAACTCTCGCCAAACTCGGAATCGTACGGTAGTTAAACGAAGTGTTAATAACCCTGATAAGGCTGCAGTTTATCGTTCCGTAATCGCTTGCGTAATGTTTACACAACGGCTGTTGTTTGGACGTGACGTTTTTTTAGGGCGTGCACCCGATTGCCTGAACGAAATTAAAGCTTATATTCGTTGTCTGACCAAAAACCCGCACACTTTCCAATAGTTTGCTGGATTACATTTATATTAAAATACAGCGCGATTCCGCATTGGCATTGTTTCGACAATCTTATGCATTGTCACTGCATTTATTTTCACAGGTGCACTCAGTTTTGGGCGAGATCTTCGGAGACATGAGAGTCGCCATAGTGTAAAGTCTTTTCCAGCACATTTCACAGACTTTCCATGGGTTTCAAATCAG
>JAUZST010007123.1:0-14395 GCA_034779995.1 Parotocinclus haroldoi | reverse complement strand
CCTTCTCTTGACGGACTGCACTTAAACAAAATCAAGAAAGTGGTGGGCGTGGTCACCTCCCGCTGGTTTTGCTCTTGGCTTCTTTTTCTTATTCGCTTCTCACGTTCTTTGGTCCGATTAAGCGGAATTTTGGTCCAAATAAGCGAATAACATTACACGTATATAATAGGATGTGTTTTGGTACTTTAGGATTCGGTCCGAATAAGCAGCTGGTCCAATTAACCGGTGGTCCAATTAAGCGGATTCGACTGTATATATACACAGAGTCCAGTATATAGACAAATGTTTGTCATTCAAAACATAGGTATCTCTGTGGAATCATCCCCCACCCCACCCCCACGCACACACTTTTGCTGCTACAACAGCCTTTGTTTTTCTAAAAGCACTTCCCACTAGAGTGTACATTTACATTTCAAAGTTAGACAATAAGCCCTGGCTCACTTCTGGCATTCCAGTGCATTTTGAAGGTGTATGATGGAGTTAAGAACATTAATTATAGTTTATTTAATTATAGTTCATAAACCAATTGTCTGGATTTCATGTAAGCCACAGCAGGGCAGAAAGTTGATAAACTGACTTGTGGAAGTGGAAACCTATAAATGTATCACATTGAGAGTCATTGAGGTATCAGTATAACCCACCATGTACTGCCATACATACACACACACACACACACACACACACTCAGAGGGACTGAATCAGCCTAGAAATTAGTATCAACAACACTAACTGCATTGTAACAGTGTTACTAACAGATCCATTAAAATTGGATACCTGCTATTGCAGGGGATGCTTATTCATTTACTGCACAGAAGCGGTATTACCAACAGGGATCTTACCTGTAATTACAGGGCACTAAACTTGCCCCCCCCCTTAATTAATAAATAGTTAATATTGTAGTGTTAAAGAAAAACACACAATGTGACAGACAAGAAAATGCATGCATGTAGAGTAATGGGCAATGGTCTTAAGCCACCATTAGATTTGTTGTTTTTGCAATATAATAACCATATCTAACATATTTTTGAACTCCATAATGACTACTCCATGGAGTCCGTGACTCCATAATACCATTTTCCACTGATTCCAATATTTGTGAGCTTCAGAATATATTAATTATAATTATGTAAAACTATATATGATCATTATACAGCTGGTTCTAATTTAATAGTGGCTGTGCTTTTGCAAAGCATTGTATGAGGCTCTTCAGAGACTTCTTACTTCTACCTACACCCTCCGCTTAATCAATGGTTATCAGAGGTGCTCAACCTTTATTTTATATTAATGTTAAAATAAATAAATACCCTGTGAGACAGAACATATAGGGTACATGTGTGTGTGTGTATATATATATATATATAAAGTGAATATAAAGTGATAATTCACTTTGATGCATTACATGATTGGGATTTTTCCATAGAAAATTATGACTTTAGGTAGCATTTAGGTTGCAGGTTCGACTGTAGATTCTTAGTGAATTTTCATGATCGTTATCTCATCATTATTTATGACATCAAATGACAGGTTAACGTACAAGCCATGCACGCAACACCACACAATAAAAACAACACAAGGTACTACATACATGTCCTTTAAGATGAAGATATCATTTCTGTTTTCCTCAGATTGAGTCGCATAAGCTGATGTTCCGTGAGCAGGCGAAGGCGCGGACCGACCACGGCGCCGAGATCGTCTCTCTCGAAGAGTCTCCCCGGCAGCTCAGCACCGTTTCCTCTTCTGGCAGCATCAACATGACTGACCCACCACAGCTCTCCACCCTTGCTGATGAGGTGAGCGCCTCGCTGGCCAAGCAGGGCTTGTGATCTCTCCGCCGTCTACACTCGTCACAGTCACTTACGGACATACGACAGCCTTGATTTCCCCCACTCCCATCGCCGAAGAGTGTTCGACCTATCAAGAAGCTCTAGCCGTCACTGAGCATTTTTCAGTGTTATTGTACTAGGCGTTCCGAGTGTCCTAAGCTTACCCACGACTGCAAAAATGTACTTGTAGCTCTACCTACTGAGGTGAGAGATTGCATATTTGTATGACCTTTTTTCCATTCCCCATTATATGTGAGGATCCATCATTGCCATTTGAAAACATTTGTTTTATGTTTAATCTTTGTTTGACTGGTCCTGGTTTAACTGTATTTTTTGTTAAACGTTGGATAGAACTGCAACCTAAAAGGCCAACATCAGATCTGTTCCTTGCCGAGTTTAACATGGAAATGGAAGACGATTGAAACAGGGTAGTAGAGTTCTGGAAAAAATCATAGAACACTTTATATTTTCTTAAAATCAACACATCTACATGTATTGCAACAAATTCAGTTCAGATACAAGTCGCTCTACTTAATGAGGTATTGATTAGGTCATTAACAATTTCCAAATTGTATTAATTGAGGAAAGATTTGAGACACATGAAAGCTCTATTAAAATGTTAATTTTTCAACTCTCTCAAGCTAAAATATTAGTAAGGATGCACAGATATTGAATTTGATATTAAAACCAATAATTTGACCTTTCTGTAGTTACAAGAAGTTCACATTCCAATATATATATATATATATATATATATATATATATATAATTCTGTTAAAAACTGGATCCGTAATATATTTCACATACTGTAAATATAAGTTCCCGATCATACAAAATAAACATGGTGGCGTTCAGATTTTTTTAACTTCTTTAAAAACATTTTTGGTAAATGAATTTTTACTAGGGATGGGTATTGTAAATGACGTCACGATACGATTATACCACGATCGTTTGCGATACAATTCATATTGCAATTTTCCACATACTTCAGTGAAAATATAGAAACAGCTGAAATACACATTACAGTGTAAAGTCATCTTAATACGTCGCTTAATACTGCAACATCTACAGGAGCAGAGAGTGTAGTTTTTCCCTTTTGAAAAAAAAAATCATATTTTGAGCTGAAATTGGTTGAAATCGATGTGGCTTATTGCCAAAATAAATATTTTTAACTATTATAAGTAAGCTTATAACTAAGAAATCCCAAGAAAGAACATAACTATATATATATATATATAAAACATAAACTTGATGAATAACAGGATATAAAAGCAAAGAAATATTCATATATGAATATGTAACAATTACTTTATATTAACTAATATTCCAATATCAGACTAATGACAAAAACTGAGAAAATCCGTATATCGGCAAATAATATCACACATCTCTAAACTTTGGTATGGTTATGTTAAAAATGAATAGAAACATGTTTTTATATTCGAAATTCTCTGAAAACGCTTTCATTTGTAAATTTGACGAGTTGACATTAATCGCATAAATGCTCTTGCCATTGCTGCAAATAAATATTGTTATTGCCGATTTGTCAGTAATTTATCGAATAAACTAAACGTGTAATTTCACTTAAACGTATGAAGTACCTACAAATAGAAAAACCTGAGAAATTTTGCAATGGCCTCTTAATTTTTCCCAGTACTGTATATTAGAAGGAATGTTCCTTTTATTTCTATCAATAGTTCTTTCCAACTTTTCGATTAAGTCGAGGTTGCAGTTCATCAAGCAAGTGGTTATTTTTTAAAAAAAAGATAGAAATGAAGGACATCTGAGAGATTTTGGTCAGTTTGAATGAAATTTGGCGAGCTTCGTGTTAAAACAGGCACTCCTCTTACAGTATTATTCTGTGGATATGAGATGTATTTGATATGAAAAAACATGACTAGTGTTGTGTCTGCTGGCAGTCTTAAGTTATTTTTGTCAGTGCTTCATTGTAGATGCCTTTCCTACTGAACTCTTTACGTTGGCAGTGCGGCTTTGATCATACCATTGTAGCACGTTTATATTCCTGAGCGTTAGATTGCTTAGTCAGCTTAATCCAGTGCTGCCACAGAACGTCTGGGAAATAAGGTTATGGTTGTTCCGGGTAAACATTTCGTACACAAGACGTAACGCATTCGAGAGCCTTCTCAGCCAGCTGTGTTAGAACTGAATATTCAACATTATGTTATATTAGACGCCTAGACTCCATCATGTGTTTTGTGTAAAAAAAAAAGGGTCAGTAAAGCATCCTCAGACTATTTAAAATCGCACACAAATCTGTTGTCGTGTCTCACCTGCACTTAATGTCATGCATATGGCGTTGTGATTTAAACACCTACTGAGCTGCATGGAAGTTGAACTGTGATCACAGGCGTATTCGACCATTCCTTTCTAAAAAGGGAAGCCTCTTAAGGCAGTGCTTGTTTTCAAGCCCTGGGTCGACGACTGCAGATTTTTTTCTTTCTTAGATCCTACTGGAGAGACGTCCATTAGCCCTACTTGCATGCATCTGCATTGCCTTCCATTTTTAACACCATTCTCTTAGCTGTATATCCTGCATTCTGGATTATGCTTTATAGCTCTGGACAGTAGTGGAATGGAATGTATCCCAAAGGCGACATCCACCTCTGTTTATGATGGACAAGGAGCTGTATGGATAGGATTAATTATATGTAATTTAATGTTTATAAGTAATTCGGATCGATTTGCCAAGGAATATGAGGGCAGACAAAAAGTAGCAGTTGAGCAGTTCCAACCACGATGCATGCAAAATTTTTTTTGTTGCTTTTTTTATGGATCTGCCATGTGTTTTTTAATGTTCTTGGGTGGGGTTTGTCTACTGTATGTGGTATGTTGGCTTCGGGAAGTTTTGCCTTAGCTGAAAGTTTTGTGTACAAGGTTATATCTAGATAAGGGATTCACACCCTAGAACTGAACAACTGTATGGTTCCAGTCTGAGGGAATTGGTTTGCCATCCTGCTGTCACCGACGCCATACACCTTATTTTAAGCTTGTACATTTTAGCTTGGGAATTGTGATTGTTCTTGTGTGTTTTATTTCTAACTAATTCTTGTTCATGTATATGTGAATTTGGAAATAAAGGATATAAAGCATAACCTCTTTGTTTGTTGTTATTGCTTCCCTAAAATGTAGTGGCACAGTGGATAAAGTACTGGACTACTGACTGTAGTGGCTTAGCAGTTAACTTACAGGAACAACACGGCACTGGCGGTTAAGGTACTGGACTCTGGACCAGAAGATCCAAAGTTCAAATCCCACCTCTGCCAAGCTGCCACAGTTAGACCATTAACCCACAATTGCTTGGATTGTAAGACTATCAGTTGCTATGGATAAGGGCGTCTGCTAAATGCTGGAAATGTAAACATGAACCAGACGGTCCAAGGCCCTGATTCAAAACCGGTTCCCAGAACCAAATGCCTATTTTAATATCAATTCCACGTATCAGTTCCTACTGATACATTTATTAAGGAAGCGCTTGCCTTCCAGAACCAGCGCATCATATGATCATGTACATCACACAGTTTTGACTTTATTTTTAGGGGAACATGAAAGCTCAGTAGATCAAAGATTTGGCTCCACTTTAAGGGAAAAAGAAATGGCTAAATGCAATATGTGTGGAAAGTCTATCTGTTTTTATGGGGTGGCAAAACATCTAAGACCCCTGTATGGCACCAAGCTTCAGCAGTGTACCATGTTTCATTAAATAGCTCAATGCTAGGATGCTGCATTAGCTGGGAGAATCTGGTGTTCCAGTCCATTTTCCATCTATAGTGCGAAGACTTGCAAGGTTTTACCACTACCAGTGCAGAAGCATAATTAAATATGGCGGTTGCCATTAACAAGCAAATTGCGTCACTTCATCTGGACCAATCAATACAAACTTAAGTCACTCAGGGTTCCAGTGTGCTTAGAAAAAAAACCCTACCTTGAAGTAGGAGCTAAAAAGTTCATATACACAGAACTATACTGCTCAAATAAGCTAGAAGTGAATAATAAGAGTTAAGCCTTTGATTAATTATTTATCTTTCATGAGAAACTGATCTCTGCCCAATGTTTTCAAAATATGGGGACAGAATTATGTGTCAAATCAAAATGACCATTTGCCAATAAGTTAAGTTTCGTGAACACAACATAGTCGACAGCCCCAACATTTTTAGCTTTTTATACACTATTCTGAAAGTCTAAGGACGCCCAAATATCACAGGCTAAACCGTGGATTAATGTGGAGATGCCCTTCTCACATTTCTCCTATAAAGTCTCCACTTCCCTGGGAAAGTTTTCTGTTTGGAACACACCTGCTGCCATTTAGCCGCTAGAGCATTAGTGATGTCTGGCACTGGCATTGCTGAAACACATTCCAGTTCATCCCAGAGTTATTCTCAGAGTTATTCTCCCTGTGTCTGCATGACGTTCATGTGTGGTCAGTCTATAATGGTTCTGCTGTTATTGGATTCTTAAGAGTACAGTATATCTAAATATACACGACTACAGTACTATCTACTGTAACGATCTGCTCACTGGACTTACTAAACGAGCTGTAAGACAGCTGCAGTACATCCAGAATGCTGCTGCTCAACTCCTGACCAAAACCAGGAAATATGACCATGTTAATCCTGTACTCAGGTCTCTATACACTGGCTTCCTGTGGCTCAGAGAATAGACTTTAAAATGACTCTAGTGTACTCTAGTCTCTGGTGTATAAATCTCTCCATGGCCTAGCACCAAAGTACATCTCTGACATGTTGACAGACTCTGACGCCAAATGCGACTAAAACAACAAATTTGCATGAAACCTCTCATGTGACTGCCTTCATATAAATAAGGCTGGTTCTGATATTTAAGCGATAGTTTCAAACAAATTCTGCCAGCATGCAAAGTTGAAACTCCAGATCAGCCCCTCCAGGAAATACACAACACCGTGGGTCTCCAGTTCCAAGCACACACGCTGTAGAACCAAAACATAAACGTGTACGATGGAATATAAACATAAATAAACATACAGCACTGGCTCTAACCAAGAGGGAACGAGTCCACTTGAAGAAACACGAATTTAACATCTGCTTTCCGATATTTTAAAAACCTTTAAACAGGTACAGTGGTCACAGTGGTCGAAGGACCAGCTCTCAGCACTTCTAGGTCAATTTCCTTCAGGCTTCGTTCAAGTCTCATCTTTAGCACAGAAAACCGACACCTGAAAGTGTCCATGCATAACACAGACTCTAAGGCAGTTCCTACATACAGACATCAAAGTAAATCAAATAAACAAATTAAAAAAATAAACCAAACATCAAACTATGACATAAATAATAATGATGGCTGTCAAACGCACGTGTTAAACGTTTTTCTCGACATGATTGATGATCGGAGAATTTATATTCTATTTTATTATAATTTGTTATTATCGTTAAGTGAAGGAACGCAGATCGGGCTGATCTGAATGTACTTAGCTTCTATTTTTACTTTTTTTTTTTTTTTTTTAAATCTAATTGTAATTTTAAGCATGCCTTTTATTAGATATATTGTGTTTACTGCTTGCATTTGCACTTTTAAATGTTTCCTTAATCTCTTAACATTTTAAATGATATAATATTATTTTACTGTTGCACTTTGTGACATGTCGTTTGAAAGACTGCTATATACAGTAAATTACGTTTATTATTAGGTTGGGACAGCTTGATGTTGCTGTATCTCCTTTAGTTGATCTTCACCCCGCATTTACATCACGTTGGGATGTTTTGACATCATGTTTCTAACCCACAAATTTCAAAAACGGCGCGCGACCGCCTGCACGCTGTCCCTTGTTGCTAGGTTACGGATATAAAAAACTAAGCAGTTCAGCTCCCGGTCACGGGACTACGTGCGTTAATATTTTTTTATAACAATGAGAGTAAGTGTACTGTAATAGCACGGGAAGCAGATTCTATATTTTATTACAGCATATATTTATACTAAAAATTGCAGGATTAACGTATTTAGAGAAGACTAATAAAACTCTATTTTATTTGACTATACTTCCTGTATGTGCACTGTAAGAAAAAGGGAAGCTTGTGCTATAGCCTATTATAACTTATTTACACTGCTCATAAAAATAATAGAAAAAGATATTTCAAACGAGAACTGCTGGACAATCTGATCTTGCCCATACCCCATAAACTGTTCAAAATCAAAGTCAAATTTAGTTCTATAGCGCTTTTTTTTTACAATGATGAATTGAACCAAGACTCAAAAAGATTTAAGACTCATCCTCCTTGAGTGGCCTAGATGTTAACTGAAATAAGTTGCATTAATAGTAAAATTGGCAGGTGGTCGGTAGCACCGCTGCCTCACAACAGGATGGTCCAGGGTTAAATCCCAGGGTGGAGCGGCCTGGGTCCTCGCCATGTCTGTGTGGGTTTACTCCGGGTACTCCTGCTTCCTCCCACAGTCCAAAGACGTGTGTTAGGTTAATTGGTGTATGCAAAACACCCCAGCTGTGTAACTGGAAAGTAACTGGAAATCCAAGCCTGGATAAATGGGAGGGGTGGAGAAAGCAATGGCAAACTACTCCATTTTCCTGCCGAAATACTTCATGGATCGCATTGATGACAGACAGAGATGTGTGGAGATCGATGATCCATCAAGTGACCTAGAGTCGGACGTGACTGTACAGTTAATCCAATCCAATAGTAAAATTAAGTGAATAATACAATTTATATCAATAATAATATTTACTGGACTGGATATAACTGGACTCTGGCAGAGTCTGTCCCTACAGAACAGCAAAGACAAAGCACTCTCATCCAGTTTAACATGCTTCACTTACTACTCAATCATAAAAATCGAGTTTCTCGAGTTACTCAACTTTCTTAGACATTTTATTTGCTTTCCAGATGATTGTGTTTAATGAAAAACTTCTTTATTAATCACCATGTTTAATCACTTAGGCCTATCAATTAATAAGCTCCTTCCAGGGGAAAAATATTTTACCACTCAGGCTATAATCATATTTCTGCTTTAAATCCAGTCAATAATCGCCCATAATTATGTGACTGTATATACTGCATTTCAGCACACGGCAGATATGGTTGCCAGATCCTAAGAGAGAATTTGATGGGGGGTGAAAAAAAGACCACAGGTTCGATGCGTCTATGAAAAAGTGTACCTGGCAACCATATTTGATTCCACCATCAGTTTTCGGATTTTGTGTGAATTTAAATCAACTTTTGTTGGGATTTACCCGTCGTTTTACTTCCGAGTTCCATTCACGACATGAGAGCTGATTTTTTTTTTCTTTTTCAATTGTCATGATTTACATCACAGACACAATCAGGTTCTACATCTGATTTTAACCTTCGTGCCTGGTGTCCTTCCCTTTCTCAGAGTTTACTGGTTGTGTAATTTACTGGTCCAAGAGTCCTTTGCTCTGTTTATATATTCTATTTGCACTACTAGGTTAAAATCAAGAGTAATGCACTGAGGAATTCAATTACCAAGATAAATTCACCTCTTTTTAACAGCTTTCTTAATCTCACGCAGGGCCTTAATCTGTGCTGAGAAATCAGAGTACGGGTAGGTGGTTTACTTCACCACTTAATCAGATAACTACAGAAATCTGATCAGGGTCGGATTATAAGTGCATAGTGATACAACACCATGTAAGCAATACGAAATGCTCATTTATGTGATTCAATGTTAAAACTACTCACACTTGTTTAAAAAAATAGGTTTGTGGAAGTCAAGTTGCAAGTCATGACTCGAGTCCACACCTCTGTATAAAGCTGTTGCCGTGCTACCTGAGGGTCCTCACACATCCTCGTACATGTAAAACAACTGAACACAAAATGACCTAATTAACAGCAAGGAGTCAGTTTGAGGGGTTTAACTTTTAATAGTAGTATTTACAAGCGTTTTTTTTTCCTGAAAATGATTAATTCCGAAACATTTAAAAATAACAACAAATCCGGTCTTGAGTAACTACAGAAACAAGACGACGTGGAAAACACACTAATTAAAAAAAAAAAAACAGAACTGGGAGATGAGATGATGTAACCATAATTCTGAATTGCATAGCCAGTAGTTACTCTGAAGAATGGTGATGGTTCTGATTATGCGACACAAACCTCTGAAGTGTTGATGTGATGTGGCCGGTTTATTGTATACAGAAATGGTGAAAGAAAGGAGAGAGGGTTTCATCTGAGAGAAACCAGCAATTGTGAAACTGCAGAACCTGAGTGTAAAACAGATACCAGGTGGGGGGAGAGAAACATTCGGCTTAATTTGCCGTTTGCTCGGATGCTTACGAGAATGTAATAGTTGCGATGAACGTGGGTGAAATATGGGAACGCATTCTGGACTAAAACATTACAAAAACCCAGGTGCGAACGTTCTACAGGATGTATTAAATACATTTCTGTATAGAGGAAAGCATGAATGGGTTGAAGACTACAACTCTGCCCAGACTGGGACCGGATCACTGAGAGGCAGACATGAGGTCGGTGAAAGAGTGAGGGATGGAACGTGTGTGTGTGTGTGTGTGTACACAAACTGACATCCTAATGAAGTGCTTCTAGTTGAAGATGTGCCATCTGATGATGATGATGATGATGCATTGACTGTGTCTATTAGTCAAGATTATTGAGGGGGAGGGGACTAATTTTGTCTGGTTTTGGTCATCACTCCACAATATAAGCATACACATAACCAGCTGGAAAACACCCTTTGGTCAAGCCCCCTGTGAGAAGTCTGCTACATAGTGCGCTACAAAGTGTTCACCTGACAGGTTAGAATACCACACCGAGAACAGAGTTTAACTGACTATAAGAATATTTATGACTTTTTTTTTCTTTACTTTTTTCCTGTGGGAAAAGGTCCGCAGGCTTCTCTTGTTTTCGTAATATTCACTAAAAACTGTGAAAATATTAGGCTGATGTTTGAATATCAAACAACAGAAGTCCATTAATATATTTCTTGGTTTGCATTAATACAAGGTTTTTTTCTTTCCGGTTAATGCCAAAAGAGGTGTGGTTTCCCGTGCCCTGCAGTGTGGGCGTGTCCTTGTGCTGAAAGTTGACGTTACGGTGACGAAGCTTCGCTCTCCGACTCGGCCCTGTAGTGGAACCTCTGATGAGGCAGAGGCTTCATTTTGGGTTCCAGTTCAGGGTCCTCGGACAGGGGGAAACTCCTGCGCTCCCACGGCTGCACAGTCTGCAAAAAAGGGACCAAACCCAAAATTGTGAAATCAATGACTGTGCATAATCTGATCATGGTCAGGTTTCTACACTTATCTGATCACTCAAGTGGTCACATATGTAGTATACTCTGATACTAATATATATATATAGTATCACTATTACTGCAGTGCATTCATACTCCTTGACTGGCTAACAGACAAAAAGACTTTCTGCAGGTATCATATTATTAAGTTCATGTAAACACAACGTTTCTCTCCTAGCGGTGTAACGATACATCGCGTCACACACGTATGACATGCATCAGGGAGATATGCAATGTAACAAGCGCATTTGTGCAATCGTAGGTACTAAAACACACATGCATCACTGTGTCCGGACCAATCACTGCATACTTGGGTCACTCCGTGTTCCTATGCTTTGACAAAATTGCCTACCCTGAGCTAAATAAAAGCCCCATAAACAGTGTTCTAAGAGCTAGAATCAGTTCCTGCAGTGTGAATATGTAAGAAAAGATGAACTTTCTCTAGTAGTTCTGAGGTCATTTAAGGTAAGCTGCCACAGTTGGGTCCTTAAACAAGGCCCTTAACCCACCATTGCTTGAACTGTAAGACTATCAGTTGTAAGTCGCTTTGGATAAACATGTCTGCTAAATGCCGAAAATGGAAATATCGCCCTCTATTAGTAAATAGGGAATAGAGCTGGCGTGTTTATTTGTGGTTTCTTAGCACCATATCAGCAGGAATGGAGGTAACAGTTAAAGTGGAGGTGTCTACAAGACTGGATTCATTTTTAATTGTTGCTCACACGGGTTTGATGAATTGTCATATTTTGGGGCAGTTTAGGATTTCTCGGATAGCACTGCTTACCAGGAGACATGCTCTCTTGATGCGAGGTAGGGTGAAACGTTTAAATGGTGTCTGACTGCAAGGTGTATATGGCAGATTTAAAGTAGTGTGTAAGCAACTTTGGATACAGTCATTCCACAGACTCTGACAATCTGTTCATAAAACTTAATTAATTCAAGATTTCGGCTCGGGGAACGTGACAGTTCTACCAATGAAATGTAATGCAAGATACGACACGATGAACATCATATTACTGAATTATTACAAGGTAGTAAATGGTCGATTGTACGTTCACACATGGAAACTAAGTTTCACAAAGATGGTCTTGCCATCTTAATATGCCGTGACTGCAGTTATTCGCCAATCCCATACGATTAGCACTGTCACTGTATTTAACAGACATGGAAATATACATATGAAACAGATCACAGGTCCTATTGTTACACAGTGGTGTTGTGCAAATTGCTTTATAGAAGCGTTGGAACGTTTTAATAATAATAATAATAAGTTTAATTTATATAGCGCCCTTCTCAAACCCAAAGACACAAGTATAACAAAAAGAAACAATTTACACAACATAAGACAGCTCAATATAAGCAGGCATCAAACATTAAATAGAGGAGGTACAAATAAAAGTCTTTAGAAGAGATTTAAATTCTTTGATAGTTAAAGCAGACCTAACAGATAAAGAAAGAGCGTTCCACAGGGTGGGAGCAGCCACAGCAAAGGATCTCCCACCCATGGAGGAAAGCCTGAACCTAGGGACGGAGAGAGAGAGTTGGAGTGTGACGTTGAATTATATAGCAGGGATAGGATGGAGCTAGACCATGGAGGGATTTATATGTCAGTAGCAGAATCTTGTACTGGATGCGTTTATGAACCGGGAGCCAGTGTAGTTGGGATAAAACAGGAGTGATGTGGTCATTTTTTTGGTTGTATTGTAGTATTTGAATGAAAGAAGAAGGAAGACCTTAAAGAACAGAATTGCAGTAATCAAGTTTTCCAACTGGCTGGGACTTTAAACAATAATGAAACATTTGTCCCACAAAAACCCCGTTTTCAGATGTACTGAACTCAACTGCGATTCATACTTACCTACAGTGGAACCTCGGAAATGGTCACATTCGGTTCTCAACGCAGTTTGACTATAAATATTTCTCTGTTCGTCGTTTGTTCATTACTCCGTGTACGAATTCAGTCGCACGATTCATTTCAGCTGAAACTCTATTCACGATTCACACACAGTGACTCAAGATTCACTACAGCGTTTGCTCAGTGAAGATCTTAGCTGTGTTTATCTTTTTTTTAAATCTACAGTATTATATTTTTAGTGCAAACAAGTCTGTGTCCCCTAAAAAGGTTAGTACTGACCACCAACCGAAAGGGAAATTCCATTCCGAATTCTCCAAAACAGTCTGCACTTAGCATTAGCAGCTATTTGAGTGCAGAGTTCAACAATAGAGTAAGCAATTAAATTTTCACCGTTAATCCAGATTTAAACACTATTATAAAAATAAGCTAAAGAACTAAAGTTTATTAAGTATTAAACTTATTGGTTCGTGATGCATTTAACTTCTACGGTTGGATATGTCATGAAAAGTTTTCATAATGCATTATACCATGTGGATTTTCTGGGGGTCTGGAACAGATTCATAAAATGTACACAATTTCTTATGGGAAAAATCTGCTTGGAAAAGCCGTGGAAGTCCTTATTAAATAACAACAAGAACAGATGTACCAACGTAGATGTGTGAATTTTAAGTTCATAAAATCCGTAGTGTCAAATATGAGCCAAAACAAACAAATTTGTAAATATTTTAATCGTCTGACAGCACTACATTTAGCTTACCCTTTCCTCATAGGTGCAGTCTGGGGTTGAACAGCGCGTGTCCTCGTTGTACACTGGCCGGTGTGTGTCTCGCAGGTAATGTGTGTGAGTGTCCCTTGAGTTGGGGGTGTGTGCATCACGTGAGCAGGGTGTATCGGGGCTGGGAGGGCTGAGGGGTGACGGGACAGGTGTGTAGTCCTGGAGCAGGTGGAAGTGGCTTGTGTCCGGCGATGATGGTTGAGGAGTGGATGGGTTTGTCCCACCCAGAGAAGGCGTTGTCCTGCCATCCACAGACTTGTATGACCTGCAAGAAACAGAAGGAATGTGAAATATTAGCTGACTAGTACAGCTAACATCTCAACATGACTAAAATGCCGAGTTATTTAAAATTCGGTCTAAGAATTTGAAATCACAGCATACCGATATTTTTGCTTTTATTTTAAGGGAACCTTTTTTTTCCCACTGCTAAAGAGCAAAAGCTGCAGCTGCTGGCTTTTGTTTGGCCCTGTACTCTCAGCAGAGTTCGCTTTGCCCAGTTCTGTATATTCCATGAGGGGATGCTGTTTTAAAAAAACTTATTCAACTTGTTGTTTCTAGTGTTTTCAGAGTTGAAAGCTAGAATCCTGAAGATATGGCTGTAACCCAAATAATGTAACTGCTCTCTCTCTCACACACACACACACACACACACACACACACACACACACACAC
>JAUZST010007122.1:0-14395 GCA_034779995.1 Parotocinclus haroldoi | reverse complement strand
ACACACACACACACACACACACACACACACACACACACACACACACACACACACACACACACACACACACCTCACAGCTCTCACTATCTTTGTGGGCACCTAACCCTAACATCAGTAACCTAAAGCAAGTCGTGGCTTGGCTCGTTTCTACTCTCCAAGTGGAAGTTGTTGTTTTAATTTTTTTAAAGCAGTTATAGAAGTGAGGATGGGAAAAACAGTCCTTAGTAGTTTGAATTCCAGGTTTTCATTTCATCACAGGATTATATTTCGTCCTCAAAAGTACAGCAAGACAAGGCACACACCATATCTCACTATCTTTGAGTGGACCTCCCACTGACATAATGATTACTACAGCTAATCTTAACCCCAGTCAGCTGAAGCAATTAGTTTAACTTTTGTTTTTCAAAAGAAAGTTACGTTTTTTTTGGAGAGAAAAGAAAGAAAATGAAAAGAAAAAAAAACTGGTTTACCTAATGGGGACCAGCAAAAGTAAAAAACGCCACAGAGTAAAAATGTCAGAGCTATCTATCGATGTGTCGATATTTCGACGCCACAATCTACTCTCCTTACAAAGTTAGGGGATATTTCATTTTGCAATATCCTCTAATTTTTGTGATCAGAATATATATATATACACCACACACACACACACACACACACACACACACTTGACTCAGCGTGAGTGAGCCACCGCTGTGCAGCAGTCAGAGAGCAAATCATCTCCTCACACTTATCACTTTCCCTACACTTTCTCTTACAGTCACAATTTTCTTAAGTTTAGTTTAAGTTCATTGAATTCAATATAATGTTTTGATTCAATACACTACATAAAGTTAGTTCTCTTCATTTCATTATGTCAGTAAATTCACTTGATGTCACTTTGGACCATTTCAGTTTCAGCTCACTTTATTGAACGATGCTCTATCATTTCTATTTGCTGAGTCTGTTTAATTAAGTAAAACACATTCGCAGTACTCCATTTCATTCAGTTTAACTCGCTTCACTCAGTCACCTTCAACACCCGCTTAATACAACTCAGCATTGTGGAGGCAGTGTGAGGTGCCAGTGTGAGGTGGCAGTGATTGTCACTATCGATGTGTAAAAAATGCATCTCAAAGCGGATGTTAAGGATTGGCCAAAAGGAGAGATTGATTTTAAATTTGCCAAAGGCCATAGTGTGAAGGAAGTCGCTAAATTGGCTAACCTAAATGAAAACAGGTTAATTTGTTGTAAGCTATGTTAAGATTTTCAGATCAAATGACAAAGTCTGTTTCCCAATTGCAGGTACTTGTGAGAAATTCTGAAAACTTGTCCTCTGCTATGTAAAAGAAAACACACTTTAGGGCTCTTTAGGTTCTTTAAGGGCTAGACGGAGCCTTAATTTATCGCCCAGTTTGGCTTCTTTCCCAGATGCAAGTAATTCTCTCTGTTTGTCGTGTGCCAGTAATACTGAAATTTCCTGCTGCATGCATCCAACAACCTAGTCCTGATTTTTGAAAAACATTGCTAAGGTTAGAACATAACATTACTTATTGGGCTTAACATAATACTTGTTAAGGTTTGGCAAATTCTTAGACAAAGTGCTTGGCAAACATTTAGAGAAAGAAATTTTCTATTGATCCAATATTTTGCCTTTTGACTGTGCTGCTAAATCTGGCAGAAATAGGAAACATAACTGTGTATCAGAGAAGATAAGTCCAACCTTAGCTTACAAGTGCCAGGGGCTGGACATAAACTCAGTACAAACCCAGGCCCAGAACAAGTGCTAACTGTGTGTCAAATATGAACAGAATCAGACAAGTTATCCAAATCAACAATGTTGTCCAGCCTGTCAAAAGCACTGATGTATAATAGCGCCAAACCGGAGGCACCTCTGCGCTTCAGAAACTCCCATTTGGAGACAGAACATTGAAACAGAAGAACAGCAGACAGGACAGGGTAGCAAAACAGAGCAGCCTTAAGCAAGGAAAAGTCTCACGCCCTGAGGAGACAAACTCAAAATGCAAGTACAAATCTGACTGATTGATGAAGGGGCAACTCACCCTCTGGCCACCTTGAGGAGAACCTTGTTATGACAACAAACAAACCTCATCTCACCATAGAATCCAAGGTGGCTCAGTACTCTAAGCCCTCTAATAACTGAACAACTCTGGCTCGTACCCTGCCTCTAGTAAAGTGAGTATGATATGTCAGGATGCCCAGAGGGAAAGGTGGCCTACAAGCTCATCTGCACAGGATGTAAAGAATCTTCTCACTTATGGCAACGTCACCCTGTTTTGCAGGGTTCTGTCCAGGTCTTCTTTGGCTCTGTGTTCTATCCTGGCCCTTTGCTGTCTGTTCTGTGTTTTTCCATAAGAATCTTCAGCAACTTCAGTTTGCAACTGAGTCAGCAAATATACTGCTCACAAAATATTGAAACACATCTATACATACTATTTATTCATACTATTAAAATATCCCCTAACGTTTTGTGAGCAGTGTATTATTAGCTGTCATTTGCGTGGAGATTTGTCTATCTGGAAACGCCGAAAAAGCAAGGCACCATGTTGTAACTTTACACAGAATACCAACATCAATAATCATAATATTAAAGTAAAATCGCTAAAACCTACAAAGAGTCTATGTAGCACACTAAAGAATGCCAATATACTTACAGGAGGTCCTCGATTTGTAACATCTATATTGTAATAAATAAGGTGCGACCTGCAACCTTCTCTCATTCCACTATTGGCAAATTCTAACCACAGCTACGTCCTACAGCTCTGCCTCACGTAGCTCATGGCAGACGCACAGACGTGGATGATTTTGTGGATTTCAATAATCAATATCTATGTAAAATATGCACAAATTCGTTTGGATTATCCTGTACACAGAATACGATAATATAGAAAGATAGAAGAGAATAAGAAACAAGCAAAGGATTGTCCCACCCCGCCCCCCAAAAAACAATAAAAAATGTATTTGAGATTAAGAAAGCCAAAAATACATTGATCTCAAGATGTTATTGGCTACAAGCCCAGACCAAGGTTTGAACTCACAATCTGAAGATCTTCTCTTTACAATCACGTTAACTGTAAGCAAGCAAATGTATAAAATAGTTTTGATGGCGGTTGAGTGATGATTGAAGACATGGAGATAAAAAACATACACTTACATGTACAACGCACTTCCATTCCAAATAAGCAAATGTTTTAGGAGGAAAAACACTGTTAAGTCACGGCGTAATGGACTCAGACGGCCATTTATTCCACAAATGATAGTTATTTCAAAAGAGATTCCCATTCAACACAGTGATAACTGGCATGGAGAAGCAATGCTGTAGTTCATTTCAGTTAGCCAGGTTTGGTCACAGCAGCAGTACACATGAAAAATCACACTGTTAGTGGAGACACGTGAAATTACTGAAGACTTTGCTCAAGACAAAAACCCTGAGAGACAGGAGACTTCAAAATGAAAGTATTTTTTTATCATTGTTGTCTAGGTGCAACTGCAGAAATATTAAAGGGGCATTTCCTTTGTGATTTCCTGTATATTTCTCTCTAGTACAGCCATTGATAAAACATGGACCGACCTAAATGATAACGTCTCTCACGTTCCCCTCAGTGCGGCTGAGTAGCTGAGTGTCATGGATTTGCACGTTTGGAGATGTAGGTGTTAAATGAGGTTGTTAAAAAAACAAACTGAATTGTAAAATTGATATGATGTGGAAGAGAAAATATAAAGGAGGTAATTAGCAAAGTGTCTCCCATTCTCACTTTCATTTTAACCACTGATAAAAAGTGCTCCATTCACGCTGAATATTTACTGCCGTTTTATTTGATTAAAAGGCTATTTAAGGCTTGTCGTGATGTCACAGTTTTTTTTGTTTTTTTTAGATATTTCTGTATTGATCTCATTGTTGACTTTTTTAAAGCTGCTGATTCAAACTTTAAGCTTTTGTGGAATGTAATTCATTCATTTTTTTTCTTTTGCTTAATCCACACGGGGTCGCAGACCAGCTGGTGCCCGCCTGGCAATTCTAAGCGCAGGGGCAGGAACAACCCTAGACGTGGCGCCAATCCATCTTAGGGTACATCCACACACAATAAAAACCACTTTTAGAGACACCAATTAACCTATCACGCATGTCTTTGGACTGTGGAAGGAAACGGGACTACCCGGAGCAAACCCACGCAGTTGTGGAATGTCATTGAAAGTAATCCTATGAAGCATGAAGTACTTTACTTTGAAGTACTGCAGTTTATATTTAACCAGTGCAAGTGTCCACGTACTTTTGTTTTTTGTTTTTGACGAAAAGGTCCATCCAGACTAGAAAAGGCTAAGATATGCTAGAACTCAGAAATATTAAACTGAAGATTGTGGAAAAGGGGATTATGAAGTGATGAATCCAAGTTTGAAATTTTGGGGTTCCGCTGTCGACAAAATATGATATATGGCCATTATACTATTGCTAAAACAACAAATCTAATGGACTAAAGCTGTACTGTATATATACATCAATTTCATTTTTATTATTTTAATTTAAATCTTATGCTATTGTAAGTCATTTGTAAAAGTCCTGCATTGTTGTTAACTTTGACCAAGTGACTTAATGTTGCTTAAACGGATGAGCTGTGATGAAATGAAATGTGTTTTGCTCTCAATCTATCAACAAACATAAAACAGATTGATAAGTGAGCAAATCCCCAAAACTTAATGTTTGCCATGGGGCTAGGAGTTCACCCAGCGCTGCGAGAGAATGGTGCTTAGCAAAAGCTGTAACTTTATGCTTTCAAAGCGAGACAAGGGAAGCTGAGTCAGTTTATGATCCAGCTGTGCTTGGTGTGGTTTAGCTGTAAATAAAAATAACTTACTTGTTCCATCTCTAAGATTTCAATCAGACTACGGCCAGCAGCAGCAAACCCAGAGACCAATGCCACTGTCCATAAACCACCATCTCCCCTGCTCCCCCCATTTCTGACCCATTTCTTTCTAAAAAAAAATAAATAAATAAATAAATAACTGCTATATATTAAAAAGTGGATTTCATGATGTGAACTGTCTCCCACTTCAGCCCGATCTGTAACATATTTGAAAAGGTCTGCTAACGATGCAAAGCCTAAGTTTTATGCTTTAGCCTTTGTCTATAAAACAGTCACTGCACTTTATTAGTGTTCAGTCAGTGTTTTATAGAGATCTTGTTTGCTTCTTTTTTATTTTAATACATTCAGAAGCTTGCGATCAATAGAAGCTTCTGAGCTAAATAATATTCCCTCACTTCCAAGGTTTCAAATTGATTCTCATTTATCCAGTATAATTGTATAAACCCAGTTCTAAGTTAGAAGCCAAAATAGAATTGAACCTATTGGGACCGGTGCTTGTAATAAACTGCAGCGTGTTATTCCATTCTAGGTTCATAAAGCCAGCTGGGCAGATTCATCTGTGGTCTATGAATCTCAGCTGCATGATTCATTTAACTGGAATAGTCTAAAGAAGACAAAACCTTTTATGACTCTCGGGTAGTTCTATTACAGTTTAGCGCGTTCTCAACAGTGCATTTAACGAAATCCGAGTGAGATCAGAAATATCTTCAATTTGTTGCATGGAAGAAAAGAAAAAAAAAATGAATATAACAAAGTTAAACAAAGGACTAGCTGGTGAACATGTGGTGTGAGCATAATTTTTGTATATATATATATATATATAATTTAATAATTATTTAATAATTTACTTAACTTTAAGTTTAATATGAAGGTGAAAATAACGACCGATCTCTATTACCATGAGCACCACATATGTTGTTTGTCAGATGCAGCTTAGAACAGTTCCAAGTATTAAATCAGTATACTTTTGGCGTCTTGTTTATGCCAATACTTTCTGGGCTGCCTAAACATAAAAGTCTCTTAAAATAGATGTTGATACTAGTACTGCCTCCAAGTAGGTCCTGGGTTTGATCCCAGGGTAGAGCATGTTCCCATGTCTGTGTACTCCTCCAACAGTCCAAAAACATGCATGTTGGGTCACTGATTATGTTAAATTGCCATTTAATTGAGTATATATATATATATATATATATGAACAGTCTTGAGATGACCTTCTGTGTAGTTTGTAACCTTGTGCGAGTCACTGAAATGCTGAAATGACCACTGATGCTGATAGTGATGCCCACACTGATGATAAATTCAACAAACAAGCTCTCAACCTCTACCTAATCATGTCTAAAATGTTTTCCCCTTCGCTCTGTCACCGTAGGCTGCACATAAGTGAAAGCTTTTCTGTTTGAGCAACAGTAATGCTGTTCAGATAAACTGAAGAAGTAGTACACAACGGCCATTTAAAGTGATACTAAAGGCAAAACGAGACACAAAAGGACACACAAGGTTTGTCTTGAATTCCCTTTCAGCAAATAAATGCTGAGTGATGAGCGATTCATAGTTGTACTCACTTCGATAGACGAACTTGCCACTGCCACATTAAGCACAGTGATTTTCAGTGAGTAACACTTTATTCGCCCAAACTGAAGTGAGGAATGGTGTTTCATAAAAGCCTCTGAAAACATGTGTATACAAGTAAAGGCCTATTGCAATTCATAATACTCGAAATAATATTGTATGTGAATAAATAATTGACTGCTGGTACTGTTTCTATAAATGCCACAAATGATCAATACAAAGAAGGGCAAGAATCAATGCCAGAATATGTCTGATGGTGCTTCTGCCACATACCCATTGAAACAGACCAACATCATCTAGACCTGTGCAGCACGTTCTATTTTGAGGTCAAACTGATTTATACAGGATATCAAAACTTAGGGACCCTTTAGTACACACTGAGGTAAAACAAACCTACAGCATATTGCTGCCACCATCATGCTCCACAAAAGACATGGTTTAAATGGAGTAGTGTGATCTGTGTTTGGATCTCACCCAAAACAATGGATCAAACCTAGCCAGCCATATGGTCAACGTTGTGTTTGAACATCTGATGTCAGACTATCATTACCTGCAGAGACTGGATGTCTAATTTTTGTAACATTTCTCCCTCAGTCATCCAGTTTGTCAGGATAAACCAATTTGGGCAAGGTGTTAGTGGTGCAATATACTTTCCACTTGTTAAAAATGCTCGGAATGAAGCTCAGAGGAATAGTTTATGTGACTCATATCTTATGCCAAGCAAATCTATCCCTGCACCCAAGCACTTTCCTAGCATGGAACACCTTTTTGTTGCTGTTGATGTACTAGATCAAGGTTACAGTTACTCTAAAGGGGCACGTCACTTATCGAAACTAGATTTTTTTCTTAATAAAATTTTCATGATTTAACATAAAAGCTTGACAAAATGTCCAGAGATAAATCACCTACATGCTAATGTAGAAACTGGTCTGTTTCCCCTAGAACAAATGTATAAGTGTCTCATTATAAATAACAGAATATATACCTATATTTAGTTTTCCTGCTCCAGTTTAATTATAAGAATCAATTATGGGTTGCACTTGGTTCTCAAGAGCCGTATTTATAATAACTATTAACCAGACATGAATCGACTGTGTTCCACCATATGAGAAAACCAATAGTTATTGTTATTAAAAGTTTGGTTCTTATGGGAAATTAAAGACATGCCCGTCATGAACAGATGTTTGCCACGCTCCACACTACACTACTCCAGTCGCTGAGGAGTGAGAAGAAAGGCTGACATCCAAGTGCTAGCGCGTAAATCCAGAGTTTGTCATACACTTATTCTCTCCGTGAGTTTTAACATCAAGCTGCTTTTACAGGTTGTACGGAAGCACAGTGAAAGATAAATATAAGTATTGCATAGAGAAGCTCCACGCTCGCTCACCTCTCCTTCTTTCTCCTGTCTCTTAAAACTCTCCAGAGCTTGTCTTTGCTCAGATCTGCAGATGCTGTCTTATCGTCGTCTCCTCTGTTGTAGGGACCAGGCTGTCTCCGGTGTACTCCTTCTCTGGTCAATTTGCAGTTTCTCCAGAGTTAACTTGAGTTTGATGGGCTGAGACAAGATGATAAGATGAGAGGAGAGAGAGACAGAGAGATGAGTTATAAAGCCAGTGCAGAGTCTAAATCATACAGTTTGCAGAAATGCAAATGCCACTTGGCTTGCTTAATTAATCTGATTCTAAATACGGTGGCAGGCATGGACATAGTCTATCACTTTAGTGACAAGAAGCATAGGGAGAGAGAAAAAAACAGTGGAGTTACTGACTGTGACAGAGGCAGAGCAAGAGCGTTTGAGGAGAGAGACTGAGAGATAGAGAATGAGAAAAAGAGCAAACGAGAGACAAGAGGGAGAGAGTGGAAGAAGGGAGGGTGAGATTTGTGTAGAGAGAGGAGAGATTATAGACAAACAGAGAAACAGACTGCGAGTAGATTAAATAAAGCAGAAAGTTATTTACCATTACTAACATGTTTCAGTGAATGACTGTAGTGTCCAAAGGGCATAAAACGTTGTAAACATGATCTTATAGTTGTGTTTTATTCATTTGATTGTTTTTGTGACCTCATTATGTGACCTCGTGTTCAATAGTTTCATAAACTAAACCATTCTAAACAGCTAAGGTGTTGTTTGGGTTTTTCATCAATGTTGCTCAATATAGCACAAATGTCACTTTTGCTTTTTTTATTAAGCAATACCTACAGACTATGTCTAATGGATTTATTTATAATATATCAGTAAATAACGTGCATACTAAGCCTGTCACAAGCATGACATTTAGCTGACGATTAGTTATCATGTATTGAATTGTCTAATGAAAAAGCCTAAAGTCACTGAACCAGCACCTTGCTTTACTAGCCTTGTTTGAGTAGCAGCTACTAGTGTCAGAATACTGCACTGCATGTGTGTGCGCCCAAAAACTCACACAAACACCTACAAATATAAAGAATGGCAAAAGTAAAAATATGATCAAGAAACTCATTCTGCTAGCATACAGGGCAAAATATAGAATGAATTATACAGCTAACAAATACACCAACATTACTCAACGTTGCCCTCAACGCTTTCTTTAACGAGCTCAGTGTTTGCATTTAACATAGTTGCCTCAATAACTATCCCTTTGATGTTTTAAAGATAGCTGAGATTGCGTGATTGCGTAATAATTGTGACAGCAATAGTGCGTATTGTGTATAAGTGTGTTGTTATATTTAAAGGCATTTAAAACGGCTGCAAAGAGACAGAGGTAAATTGCTTCCTTTCTTGACAGGGATGGATTCATTGATGCAGTATAGTGACTGGCAAAGATAATTGAGAGATTGATTGAGAAAGCTTAAGTGATTGAGTGATTTATTTATTTGTGAAACAGCTCCTGTGGCTTAGTTTTATGAGCCCCTTGCTGGAAACGGCCTGATTCCTGGGAGGGGTTTGCTACGCAAAGGTTGAGTTTCAGGTTTACAGAACTCTGGACATATGACTGGCACCCATATAAGATTCCCCTGCCTGTGACTGCTTAGCACCGGGCTCTAGACCCTAACCCTGACCAGAATAAGCTTGGGTAAAACAGGATGGTTGTCTTTTTGTTTATTTATTGTTTGATTGATTGAGAATTACATAGATTGCTTAATTATTGATTTTTTTCTGACGGGTTTGAAATTGATCATTGGAGAGCTTGTAAGATCTTGAATCATTCAGAGGTTGCCTGGTCTATTCAGAAGGGTCTAGTGACTGAGACTGAATCCGATTTACTTTAGTCATGTATGATTGCTTTCTTGGTGAATGCGTAAAACTGTCCTCTGAGTTGGGTGAGTTGCAATTCAGCGTCTATGCTTGTACTTATACGTTTGCACCGGTAAAAGACTCTTATCAAGGCAGATAATAATGTACAATTTGACCAGGTTTGCAGAGATTGATATTTGTGTGGCCAAAACCACATAGCTAAATCTTGCAAGAGAGTAAAGCCGGGTACAACATTTCCTGCTGTCTTTCTTTAGCAATTGTTTCTATATGCTGTCATTTATAATTCTAAGACAGAAAAAAATGGAATCGGCCAAAATGGAATTTGTCATGTATTTAAAAAAGTGGACATTAGAATCCGCCAGGAAAACTGCATTTGGTTCATCTGTAGTGTAGAGATTTGTTTGTGACTGATTGATTAACTGATTTGGTGATTGGCAAATAAAGACAGTTTGAGAGATCTACTGTTGGAAAGGGACTAAGCGACTGAGAGGCCGATTGATTGATTGACTGATTACCTGAGGGAGACCTTATCAATCAGTGATTAAACAGACGCAGAATCTGGATGGGAGGTGAAGAGATATTATCCAGAAGAAGGGAAGTGAGAAAAGTGAGAAGGTAAAGCCAGTGGAAGTCACGAGGTAACTTGAGGGAGGGAAAGATAGAATTAAAGCCTGAGTGGAGGAGGAGAGAAAAATAAGGCCAAGATAGTGTAGGAGGATTTGTGCTGCCTTAATGTTGTTGTCCCTGGCAACAGTCTCTCTCTCGCGCTCTCTCTCTCTCTCGCTGTCGCTCTCTCACTCCTTTTCTCGCCGTTCCTCTTTTCTTCCTCCACACTGCATATCTGCACTGTATTTACTGTATCTCTGTACCTCGTTTCATCTTACATCACTCCTGTTCTCTGTAGATACTGCTTAACCTCTATCCCTCATTCTTTCTCTCCACTGGTCCCTCAGCATCCAACTCTGGCTCTTAGTCGGTGCACATTCAGTACACAGAAACAGCTATTCTACTCACGATCGATTATCTCCAACCAGGTCTCTCACGTCATCTCACAGCGTACATTCTCGTGGACACGCTTGCTTGCATGACGGCCCAAACTCAAATATAACATATATCTGCAACTTATCTCTGAAAACATTCGGAAAAATAGAATGAACTATTTATAACATTCATGCAATAGCCATCCACCTGAGGGAGCCGGGTTTGACCCGCAGGCCTCATGACAACATCCATTAAAAATCACCGTAAATATGTACTGTGTTGTCCAAAAGTGTGAGGGCACTAATAAAAATGCTTGCTGATACAAATTCCAATAGAGGAGTTTTTAAAAAATATTAAGATTACTATCATTGGTATTGTGTTAAGGTTACAACAGGCTGCCTTGGTTTTCTGCATTTCCAGACTTCGAAATCTCCACACAAACGGTATTTTAATCAAACCAACATTGAATACATACCTGTCAAGTCTCCTGTTTTGGCCGGGAAATTCTCGTATCTTATCCCCATTTCCCACCGTCCTCCCTTATTAGTATTTTCCTGTAAATTTCCTGTATTATAATAATAAAAAAAAACATTCCTGTGCCTCTCCAAACTGAAATGTCACTGACCTCACGAGAATGTCCACAGCATTTCAGTGTCAACACCCACGGGCAGTGCCAGCGACCATACCCGTCCCATCACGCGCACACCATCACCGGAATTCTGATTTAGCACTCATTAGACACACCTGACGTTCATCTCCTGGACACTACTTATACACTCCACACACACACCTTAGTTGCTAAGTCACTTGGTCTTTTCCCGGTTTCTAAGCGTTACGTCCTTTGCTGTTTTTCATCGCGTTACTCACTGTGTTTTGACCTCGTTTCCGTCCCTCGACTCCTCGCCCTCTTGGATTATCGTTTGCTGTGCCGTGTACCGTTTTTTGGATTGTCTGACCTCGTTTTGGCCTGCTACTTCGAATAAACCAGCCAGCACTGTAAGCTGCGTTTGTCTCCGTCAATTCTGCCCGTCGCATGACAGGTAGGTCTATCAGATTCTGATCATCTAATTGTAGTTTTGTAAGTGGTTCACAGGTGGCTATTTTAGATTTCTTGTAAACCTATCTTAAAATGTAAGGGATATTGAAACTCGGTCGGGCTGGTGGGACGGCTCGGGGCGCGCGAGGGAAAATTTTCCTTATTTTTAAATCCAAAAATTGCAGACTGAAATTATCTTACGGATCGGTAACTGGACTGTCCCTGTCCGGCCGATATAGGATCAAACAGGACCTGTCTCTCATCGCAATGTGACGATTCTGCATGGATTCACGAATGTCAAAGACGACAAACGAGCGCGGGAGGTGAAACTCAGAAATGCAGTAGTGCAGTGTCCGGTCAGTCTGTGGTGTTCACATTAGAGAGAATTAGCAGACACAAATCAGCAATGTCAAAGCTTCCACCTTTCTCAGAAGTGAAATAACAGAAAATTACAAAAAAAAACCCCAACCACTTTATTTCTGGAGATATGCCATATTCAGTCATAGCGAACCAGGGCCTTCGTGCTATGTTGCACTCTTTGGAGCCATGAAAAGGCATCCAGTCCTCCACAATTCTTACATGCTTTTCATCCAAAGGAGGAATTGCACGCTGACAAACAATTCTAACAAGACTCTCGTGATTTTATTCCACTGTTGGAAATGTATCTGTGGCAGTGAAGTCTCTTGAAAAGTCTTTCGGTGTAAAGTCGGCATTACAGACACAGCATTTCCTACAATCTACAACGAGACCGATGCCATGGAATCACTGTGATAAATCTGGTATGTAAGAAGATCTCAGAATTGTGATTTGTAGTCAAAAGCATTGAAATAATGCAAAAATAGAAGCAAGTTCACCCGTGGCCTCAGACTTTTGGCCTCGGTGTACACATTTGGAAATGCACCAGAAAACTTTCCTGCAGGTCCTTGGTACTGATGTGAGGGTTTTACTTTGCATACCTGATCAGCCAAGTGAACACAAGTGGATCATCTGGCAAGCCTGACATACCATTTAATGTTTGTACAGTTTAATCTAATCAACTGTAGCTTAAAGACCTTGCCCAAGAGCTCTGGACTTCTATACCTTGCCTGTTCCTCCACCACAGCCCCAAAATAGTTACACCAGGGTGCTCAATCTTTTCCAATCACATTTTACTGGGCATAATCAGATATAAGTCCAGTGTCATGCAGGATGTAGGATCCACGATATTGAAGAATAACCTTTGTTATTCTAAGGTTTTTTGAGGGTAACACGTCTTAATAAACAACACAGTTTCTTATGTGGCACCCTAGACAATTACTTATCATATTTAATTAAAACGGTTTAAGCTCTTCGGAGTAATTTCTCTCTTCCAAGTCGAACTGTAACCTACTTTTGCTTTCTTTCTCGCTCTCTCCTGCTTTGATGCTCTGCATTTAACATCCACACTCAAAAGATTATCATTAAAATGAACTAAACGTTGCATTTCTCTGGGGCAGCACGCTGGCTCGGTGGGTAGCACCGCTGCCTCGCAACAAGAAGGTCCCGGGTTCAGTCCCAGGGTGGAGCGGCCTGGGTCCTTTCTGTGTGGAGGCTTCATGTCCTCCCTGTCTCTGTGTGGGTTTACTCCGGGTACTCTGGTTTCCTCCGACAGTACAAAGGCATGAGTGTTAAGTTAATTGGGGTCTGAATTAAGCGGAAGATCATGAATGAATGAATAAATTACTCTGCATGCAGAACTGTAATAAAGAGGCTAAACTCACCAGGAAAACAAACATGTAGATAATAACAAGGGGTCTGGTGGGTGAATTAGGATAAAAACACATTTTTTTGCCGTGATTTGGTTCAGTAAAAATAAAATCTAAACGATGTGAATAATGAGTTTCCTTGATAAAACTGTTCTGAAAACTGGTTCCAGTGCCTACACGGAGGACTGAGTACAAAAATCTGCACTCGATTTCTTCTCTCTCTCTCTCTCTCGCTCTCTCTCTCTCTCTCTCTCTCTCTCTCTCAGTAATGAGGTCTCGCTTGTCCATCAGTAGTGGTGAGAGTGGGATTGCGTGTCAGTCAGTGAAAACGCTGCTCCCACGTAGTCCAAGTCACAAATGCCACTCAACGTGAGGTATCAGATCAGTGTCTGAGTGTCACTAACATACCCACACACACCTTCACTCTCGCAAACCACGCACATACACACACACCTCGACAGCCCACACTTCCAGCAACTAACCCTGCATTGAATAACAGTCTAGTGCAGCTCAAAAGATCAACGCTAGAAGCATGTGCAATGTCAAAACATTCTGCATTAAAGCTCTCAAAAAAATGTGACCAAAAGTATGCGGACACATTTCTAGCCAAACCCAATGCTAGCCGGTAAATCCAAGCACAGAGCTGTGTAACTCTCAGTGGTAGTACAAAACTCTACAGAAATGTATGTACATATACATTTATACACAAAAATGTATTTACAAATAATGTAGAAAATCTATTGCTATATTACTATTACTGTAATCTATTCTTTAGAAAACTTTCATTCGTATATTTATCATCATCAAGACACCCAGGGACTCTCAAGGTAAGGTAAGGTAAGGTAAAGTAATGGACTATGGGCCAGAAGGTAAAGGGTTCAAATCCCATTTCTGCCACAGTTGGGTCCCTTAGCAAGGCCCTTAACCCACAATTGCTTGGATTGTAAGACTGTATTAATTGTAAGTTGCTCTGGATAAGGGCGTCTGC